>JADBJO010018649.1:25000-27500 GCA_016801955.1 Conus betulinus
TTTTGACCCTATCGTCTTTGTCATTCATACTACACCATCTCTGACGTTGTCTTTCGCGTTGTTTCACCACAGTTCCTCTGACAACAATCAACTCTATAAACCTGGTGGATTATCCCAGCTACCTCTCATCATTCAGAGTACTCAGACATGTATTTTTGATGTTAAAGCTTGTGTGGCATACATAAGCTCCAGATAAATAACTTTATTGCAAACAGAAAGATTTTCCCACACCTTTTTTTTTTTTTTTTTACCTCAAATCATAACTTAAACAACAAGAAAGTGTTGTTTCTTTCGGCAAAGCAGAGCCACAAAGCGCCCTTCAAATCCATAACTTTCTTCGATGAAATTGGAAATAAAATGAGGCAGGGAACAGTAAACAATAAACAGTAAACAAGTGGGGTAGTCTTTGCTCCCATAAGAAAACCTAACACAGAGAAACTTTTATTCAAGACTGGCACAATCCTTTTAAACTTGAATAAAGTCAGACAAATACAAAAGACGAACAATCTAATAGTGGGGGAAAACAAGTGCAGACCAACAACTAAATTGTCTTCATAGTAATGACTTGGCAAAACTTTGAACTTAAGGAGGGCGGACGGGGGGGGGGGGGGGGGGGGGGGGGGGAGCGGCAGGAGGCTGAAGATGTAAAAACTGGGAACATGAAATTAAGAAAAATATGAAAACTCTTCACTGGCTGTATAAGGGAAACCATCGAATCCCTGTAAAGGCAGGATATTTGTATTGCCTGCTCTGCGGCATGCAATCCGTGGGGTTTAAACCAAGATAATTTCTATTGGCTCCACGGTCGATCACAGACACCGGTACTCGTCAATCCCAATACGCACCACAGTCCCATACTCACATGCCAGTAAAAAAGATCCCTTTTCAGGAAAAAAGGCTGATATTATTCGCTGGGTCGGAAAATCAGGGAGACACGGCTGGCTGAATCTGCGATCCTGGCGTCAAATAGAAACGCACACAGTCCATAATACCGTGATGTTCTCACCACCAAGTGTGCAAAAAGAATCCAATAGCACCCCAAAGCAGCCACAGAAGAGTAGTAAAGGAAACCTAACACGAAAGTATTCAAGACTGGCAAAAAATTGCTTGAATAAACTACAGATATACATGCAAATAGTATAAAATGTAGTGGGGTCAATCTAAATTGTCTTCATATGCTTGGAGGATTTGAACCAAGGAGGCGGAAGGGGGATCAAAAGATAAACACAAAGACAGACAGTAAAAACAAATAACATGAAATAACCTCGATGTAATCAAAAACACTGAAATTGGAAAGGGAAATGAGGCAGGGAACAATAAACAATCAGAAAACAAGTGGGGTAGTCTTTGCTCCCATAAGGAAACCTAACACAGAGAAACTTTGACACCAATCTGGCACAATCCTTTTTACACAACTTGCATCAAACCTCAGACAAATACAAGGGACGAAACAATCTAATATAGGGGGGAAAACAAGATGCAGGCCAACAAACGAAATTGTCTGTCGTAGTAATGACTTGGCAAGAACTTTGAACAAGGAGGATGGGGGGGGGGTGTACAGCATCTTCCACTGTCCTCACACTTTTACCATATGTGACGTCAGATCCCCGGACACAGAGGAGGTTATACCTCTGATATGCAGCAACCCCCATTGTCCTCACCACTTTTACCATAGGGAACGTCAGATCCCCTCAGACAAGAGGTAGTATACCTCTGATATACAGCACCCCATTGTCCTCACCACTTTTACCATATGCTGACGCCAGATCCCCTCAGACACAGAGGTAGTATATACCTCTGAATACAGCACCCCATTGTGTCACCACGGGAAATGTGAACTGGCTCAGGAAGTTTCTGTGGCTGGTTGAAAAGGATTTTCTGTGTTCTCAGCGTTGAACAGAATGTCCATTTTCTGTTTTCTAAGCGTTGAACAGAATGGCTGGTTACCGTGTCCAGGTTCTGTGTTCTAAGCGTGAACAGAATGGATGGTTGGCACGTGTCCAGGTTCTGTGACCTTCTAAGCGTTGAACAGAATGGATGGTACCTCGTGTCCAGGTTCTGTGTTCTAAGCGTTTGAACAGAATGACACATGGTTGCCGTGTCCACCCCCATTTCTCACCACTGTGTTATGTGACGCGTTGAACAGAATGAGTATGGTTGCTCGATATGTCCATGTTCTGTGTTCTAAGCGTTGAACAGAGGTTGTTGACCATGTCGTGTCAAGTTTTCTGTGTTCTAAGCTTTGAACAGAATGGATGGTTGTCGTGTCCATTTTCTGTGTTCTAAGCGTTTGAACAGGGTCCATTTTTGTGAAGCGTTTGTCGTGTCCATTTTCTGTGTTCTAAGCTTTGAACAGGGTGAATGTCGTGTCCATTTTCGTGTTCTAAGCTTTTTCTGTGTTGCCGTGTAAGCTTTGAAGCAGAACAGGGTTTGATGGTTGTCGTGTCCATTTTCTGTGTTCTAAGCGTTGAACAGAGAATGGTTGGTTGTGTCCATGTTC
>JADBJO010018649.1:30000-34880 GCA_016801955.1 Conus betulinus
CGGGCCATTTGAACAGTTCTGGAGGCAGAGTGGTACCTCCTGTTTGCTCCCGTCAGCCATCCCACAATCCACTGGGGGCGCTGTGGGGGCGGGCAGCAGCACGGAGTGTGCCAAGTGGTGTGTCCAGCAGAGCTGGTGCGTGGCCTTCGTGCTTCTGGCTGTTCACAGACGATGCCATCTGTTGAGTGACGTCACGGAGCTGACCGGAAGTTGTCTTCCTGGAAGTAGCATCGGTGGCTGGCAGACGTGGGTCAGAGATTCAGCGATGGAGGTGAAGTGCTGTGTTGTTGCTGTTGTTGTTGTCGTCGTCATCGTTGTTGTTGTTGTTGTTGATGATGATGTTGTTGTTGTTGATGTTATTTCTGTTGTTGTTGTGGCTGTTTTTGTTGTTGTGTTGTTTCTGTTATTGTTGTTGTTTCTGTTGTTGCTGTTGTTGTTTCTGTTATTGTTGTGTCTGTTATTGTTGTTGTTCTTTCTGTTACTACTGTTGTTGTTGTTGCTTCTGTTAATATTGTTGTTGTTTCTGCTGTTGTTGTTTCTGTTATTATTGTTGTTTTGTTTCTGTTTTTTGTTGTTGTTGTTGTCCTTGCTGCCTCTGCCAAGGTTCATGGTCCACCCATACATGTTTGTTCGTCTGTCTGTCAGCTCCATTATGGAAAAAAGTACAGGACCAATTTGAATACAACTGGGCAACAAGATGGAATCTTGCTTTGCAACAGATCATCTGGATTTGGATATGGAAAACAATCAAAGATTGGAGCAGGTGTTTCTTACACGTTTGTTCTACTATGGCGAAATAGTGTTGACATTTCAGTAAAACGTCGTTCACCTCAGCGCACAGAAAGAGGCGTTTTAGATGTGTTCATACACCATGAACTCGTAAAATGAACTTGTGTGAATCCGGGTTAAAACCCGTATCCAGTGTGCACAATGGCATCATTGGGGAGGGGGGGGGGGGGGGGGGGGGGGCAGGGAGGGGTGTCAGGGAAATATGAATCTCATTTCCCCACCGTCACAACCTGAACTAGGAGACTGCAATGATCAGCCAAGGATGACTAGAACGATGAGGGTAAGGACAATGATGAGGCATTGATAAGCCAAGGATGGACTAGAACGATGAGGGTAAGGACAATGATGAGGCATTGATCATCCAAGGATGACTAGAACGATGAGGGTTGGGACAATGACGAGGCATTGATCATCCAAGGATGACTAGAACGATGAGGGTAAGGACAATGACGAGGCATTGATCATCCAAGGATGACTAGAACGATGAGGGTTGGGACAATGACGAGGCATTGATCATCCAAGGATGACTAGAACGATGAGGGTAAGGACAATGACGAGGCATTGATCATCCAAGGATGACTAGAACGATGAGGGTAAGGACAATGACGAGGCATTGATCATCCAGGATGACTAGAACGATGAGGGTTGGGACAATGACGAGGCATTGATCAGCCAAGGATGACTAGAACGATGAGGGTTGGGACAATGATGAGGCATTGATCATCCAAGGATGACTAGAACGATGAGGGTAAGGACAATGACGAGGCATTGATCAGCCAAGGATGACTAGAACGATGAGGGTTGGGACAATGACGAGGCATTGATCAGCCAAGGATGACTAGAACGATGAGGGTTGGGACAATGATGAAGGCAATATATATTTGGCAGAGGTGGGCATTCTCCGAGGTATCCTGCTGTCTGTTTCTTTCTTTCTGACTTCGCTATATTGTTTTTTTTTCCTTTTTCTTCTCTCATTGAGTTCCTCATTCTGTACTACTTTCATCTTTTTGACGTTCCTTCTTAGTTTTCCTTCTTCTGTCATTCATTGAACTAGGTTAGCCAACAGAGAATAACATATTGTATCACCAGCGATCAGAATGAAAACAGAAATCAGCAAATAAAATAGACAAGCAGTAAAATAAATGGATGAAAATCAAATCAAATCAAATCAGTAAATAGACAAACAAACAACCAAATAAATATATCAATATATTAATAAATAAATGAATGAATAAATGAAACAACTGACAGATTGACTGATTGACTGACTGACTAACACTCTGATTCACTCACTCACACACTCACCAACAAACTAACAACTAGTCGAAGTAGCTACGGCGATTACGGAAATTTATTTTTCGTTACGGTAAAAAGATTTTTCAACAAAATTTACTTAAAAAACGATCGCGAGTTGAAGCAGACGATGCTTTTGAAAGCAGAAGCAGAACACCGAATGGTAAAAGGGACGTAAAGCCCCGTCTTCATCAAGCAGACGAATAGCGTATGTCTCCAACGGCTTCTGCTATAGAGGGACGTTAAACTCAGTTATTCAAGCAAACGATGCTTTTGAAAGCGGAAGTACTAAACCGGATATCGCAAGTAATTGAGGATATGTTTTGATCCTGAACCACGCCTTTTTGGTGTCTTGACAGATTGCTATTCATGGTAGCGCATTCAGTTGAACTCGTTTGGCTTAAGGCTCAAGCTGTCCCTGTCACAATGTTGTACACATTGTCTGATTTTGTGTTGTCTTGCAAGGTATTGTTTTTGGCGTCCAGTGTTCTCATTGTTCTGGGTGCTTTTGCTTTGTGTCGTTTTGTCACAGATTGTCATGTGTTTTGTCATTTCGTCTGATAGTTTCCACGGATCGGTCAAATTCAAGACAGTTTGTGATGTGAATGGTGGAAGACAGGAGGTGGTGTTGTGGTGCATACTTTGTAACTGACAGTTTGTGTGTGGATGGTTGAAGACAGGAGGTGGTGTTCTGGTGCATACTTTGTAACTGACAGTTTGTGTTGTGGATGGTTGGAGACAGGAGGTGATGATCTGGTTGTAACTGACAGTTTGTGTTGTGGATGGTTGAAGACAGGAGGTGGTGTTCTGGTTGTAACTGACAGTTTGTGTTGTGGATGGTTGAAGACAAGAGGCGGTGTTGTGGTGCATACTTTGTAACTGACAGTTTGTGTTGTGTGGATGGTTAAAGACAGGAGGTGGTGGTCTTTGTAACTAACAGCTTGTGTTGTGTTGTGTTGAAGACAGGAGGTGATGTTCTGGTTGTAACTGACAGTTTGTGTTGTGGATGGTTGAAGACAGGAGGTGGTGTTCTGTAACTAACAGTTTGTGTTGTGGGTGGTTGAAGACAGGAGATGGTGTTCTGTAACTAACAGTTTGTGTTGTGGATGGTTGGAGACAGGAGGTGGTGATCTATTGTAACTGACAGTTTGTGTTGTGGATGGTTGGAGACAGGAGGTGGTGGTGTTCTGTTGTAACTGACAGTTTGTGTTGTGGTTGGCTGAAGACAGGAGGTGGTGTTCTGGTTGTGACTGACAGTTTGTGTTGTGGGTGGTTGAAGACAGGAGGTGGTGTTCTGGTGCATACGTTGTAACTGAAACCTGTGCTTCGTCTCCTCTTCTGTCTTCGTGCTCTCTGCTTCCTGTGACCTCTGACCTCTGCTACCTTCAGTGAATCTTCAACTTGCGCCGTTTCCTCCTTTGCAGCATGAAGCAAAGCAACAGGGGAAACATCAATCTTCAGCTTGCACCGTTTCCTGCTTTGCAACATGAAGCAAAGCAACAGGGGAAACATCATCAAACAGACAACCCAAAAAGTACACAACATAAATAGATAAATAATACATGATAAATAGATACATAAATAATAGGTGAACAAATAAATGATTAGATAGTGAATAAATGTAATAATAAGAATAAACATGCAAAACATATGATACACAAATGAATAGATAAATAGATGAATGTATGTATAACACATAATGAATTATGGGCATAAATAAACAGATAGATAAATAGATAGATAAATAAATGTAATGACTAAAAAGAGACAAAGAAATGATTACAAAATTAGATAAATGGAAAAAAAAAACATGAATAAACACAAAAACTGAATTAGATAAATACAGTAAAAATATACAATCAATAATTCAATAAATAACAAAGAGACAGCAGAATCAAAGACAACAGCAGCAACATCAAGGACACCAGGAACCAAAAAAAAGAGAGAAAGCAACAAGAAGATCAACAACAACAACAGCAACAAGAAGATCAACAACAACAGCAACGAAACATGACAACAACCTCAACCACAACATGAAGTCCAGCAAAAGAGCAAGGGACAATTCCATCATCACCAGTGGTGACAGCGACAACGACAAGAAGAAGAAGAAGAAGAAGAAGAGAAGAAGAAGAAGAAGAAGAAGAAGAAGAAGAAGAAGAAGAAAGAAGAAGAAGAAGAAGAAGAAGAAGAGAAGATGAAGAAGAAGAAGAAGAAGAAGAAGAAGAAGAAGAAGATGAAGAAGAAGAACACCACCAACAACAACAGCAGCAGCAGCAACAACAACAACAACAACAAGCAGGTGGCCGGAATGTTGCAGAGTCTGCCCACGCCTCTCAGCAGACCACTGTGCCAGAACGGCGGGGTGCAGAAGGCGGCAGGAGGGTGCCAGTGCTTCTTTGGCTATGTCGGAGACCACTGTGAACGGCTGGCTGAAGGTGAGACTCACAGAAATCATACCACCACACACCCACCACCACCACCATTACCATTATCACCACCACCACCACCATCACCACCCACCATTACCATTACCACTACCACCACCACCACCACCATTGCCATTACCATTATCACCACCACCACCACCACCACCACCACCACCAACACCACCACCCTTACGACCACCACCACCATTACCATTACCACCACTACCACCACCATTACCATTACACCACCACCATTACCATTACCACACCACCACACAAGAGACAACAACGTTGACAACAAAAAACCAGCACATCAGCGGCATTATGTTTCCTCTCTGTCCTCTCCGCTCTGACTCTGTCTCTGTGTCTTTG
>JADBJO010018650.1:0-34878 GCA_016801955.1 Conus betulinus
GGCTATAGTAATGAAAGACCATGTGTAGTTGGTTGGGCTATAGTAATGAAAGACCAAGTGTAGTTGGTTGGGCTATAGTAATGAAAGACCAAGTGTAGTGGTTGGGCTATAGTAATGAAAGACCATGTAGTGGTTGGCTGGGCTATAGTAATGAAAGCTGTGGGCTATAGTAAAAGGGAAGCTATAGTAAAAGCTGTGAATACTGTCATACTGTCACTAAAGCCTTTTTTTTTTTAATAAACAACATAGCAATTTATTCATATAGTTTTCCACCAAGATGTCTTAATGTTTTACAACACCTTTTGGAATGCCACTGCAGAATCTGAAGTGCTGTAGTAGGGCTGCAGTGCTCAGCAGGCAAATAATGGCAGTGTTGTAACGTCTTTACTCTACTCATAGGTGACATCTGCTTTTTCTTTGGGTTTTTTTTTTTTTTTTTCCTTTTTTTTTCAACTTATATAATGTGTCCTTGTCGCCCACCCTACCCCACCAAGATCACCTGACATTTCTGTGCCTCTCCTACACATTTTATTTTATTCATCCCTTTTCTTTCACACACAAGGGGAAGAGCTGCTCTCTCTCCCCTTCTTGAGTAGTTTCACTTATTTTCCTGCTCCCCATTTTCCTGCACATTTTCACTCAGCCTCAGTGTGTGAGTCCATGGTTTCTCTTTTCTGTGCATCTGCTTCCATTCTGTTCCCTTCCTATGCCCCCCACCCTACCCACCCCACCCCACCCGGGGGAATGTCTCTTCTGCTGCCAGTTCCCTCTTTTCTGTCACAGTGACTTGGCCATTTCTCTGTCTGCACTGTGTGGTCCTTGTTCTGGTGGTGTAGGCCATTTCTCTGTCTGCACTGTGTGGTCCTTGTTCTGGTGCTGTAGGCCATTTCTCTGTCTGCACTGTGTGGTCCTTGTTCTGGTACTGTAGGCCATTTCTCTGTCTGCACTGTGTGGTCCTTGTTCTGTGGTGTAGGCCATTTCTCTGTCTGCACTGTGTGGTCCTTGTTCTGGTGGGTGTAGGCCATTTCTCTGTCTGCACTGTGTGGTCCTTGTTCTGGTGCTGTAGGCCATTTCTCTGTCTGCACTGTGTGGTCCTTGTTCTGGTGCTGTAGGCCATTTCTCTGTCTGCACTGTGTGGTCCTTGTTCTGGTGCTGTAGGCCATTTCTCTGTCTGCACTGTGTGGTCCTTGTTCTGGTGCTGTAGGCCATTTCTCTGTCTGCACTGTGTGGTCCTTGTTCTGGTACTGTAGGCCATTTCTCTGTCTGCATTGTGTGGTCCTTGTTCTGCTAAGTCTTCACATTTTTCTGTGCAGATGCAGGGTGGGGGGGAGGGGAGTGGGGGAATCAAGAAGTGCCTTAATTTTTCCCTACGTTTAAAAATTGCATGCTGATCATTTTGCCCTCTTCTAAAATACTGTTTGGCTGTACTTTTGAACTGGGAGCCACCATTTGTAGGCCTGGTGTGGGTCTTTACTGTGCCTGTTCATCACTCACTTCTGTTGTTAGCAATTAATATGCTACTTTTCTTAAAATCTTGCATGGAGGCAGTAACAGTTGATCAACAAGAAATCTGTCAACAGATCAACAAGAAATCTGTCAACAAGCTGTTGATTGCACAGTGCCATTGGCCAGTAGAACATTTCATTCATGTGTGGTCATCTGCATTGAGATGCATCTGTAGCCATGGTGGGACAGTGTCACTTTATGGTGTGGTCATCTGCAATGAGATGCATCTGTAGCCATGGTGGGACAGTGTCATTTTATGGTGTGGTCATCTGCATTGAGATGCATCTGTAGCGATGGTGGGACAGTGTCATTTTATGGTGTGGTCATCTGCATTGAGATGCATCTGTAGCCATGGTGGGACAGTGTCATTTTAGGGTGTGGTTATCTGCATTGAGATGCATCTGTAGCCATGGTGGGACAGTGTCATGTGATTGGGATGAAGCGAGCGGAATGGCAGGTGCACTCAGCAGTCTTGTTTCATCTGCCTGAAACCGAAGGGGGTCACTGTTTGAATTTATCTGATATGAGACATTCTCAAAAGGTGAAGCTGGAAATGGGACATTAGGGCTAAATTTTCAAAATAAGATTTCAGTTCTCATTTTTCAGGTGACAGCAAGTGGTAGTTACTATTGAAAAGAATTGCATGTCAGAAGATAGTTCATCTTGTTATACCAGAGAAATGTCATCATGTATTTCAAAAGTGACAAAATGTGGCATGTGACAGTGGGACAAAAACGACACATAAAATTCAGTAATAATAGATAAGCTCTGTATTATCTGTTTAGATTCAATTAGATCCTGGCAAACATGTTTGGAAAATAATCATAAGATAATATGTTTGGTTCTTTAATTTGGTTTTTAAACCTGCCTGTTTCGTCCACTGTCACGTGCAACACGCATCAGGTGTTACAAGTTTTTCTTGTGAAGTTATTATGCGGCAGACCAATATTCACATGCCATTATCTTTATTTCAGAGGTGTCTAGTTTCATTGTAAAGAATCTACATTCACCTCAATAAACACTGTTTCCTTTTGTGAAATTAATGCATGTTGGTTGTGACAAAAAGTAACGGACAAAAATTACTCACAAACAACATAAAAAGAAGCAATACAGTTTCTGCATGCTATACTATTCTCACACAGACAAGACAGGAAAAGATATGTTTCCTCCTTAAAAAATGAAAATGAAGCAAAACGTTTACTGCTTTCTCTTTTCTCTCCTAAATTAGGTACATAAATCATGTTGCACATGATACGGCCAATGGACAAAAAAAAATGATAATCTGAAGACTGTTGCAACGCAGAAACGAGTCTGATATCTGACAGGATTCTCTAAGAAATCTGTAATATTTTTTATGATTAACATTATTATTCAAATGATACCAGATTTGTAATTACATGTTATTCTAAAAGATGATTATATAGCTTGCATACTTGGAGAGTTATGTTCTGTGTCCAATGTTTAGAACCAATACACTTTGTTTAAAACATCAAGTGAATGAAATGAAATTTAAAACGAAAGAAAGGGCCTCTTGCTTGATTCTGAGACTGTGTTTGTGTAATATTACAGTGCAGGTAATGCGTTATGTTATATGTCTTTGTTGTAACTTACTTCATTGCACAGTGACATAGGTTTGATTATAAAGTAAGCCACTTTATGATTTTTCATTATTGTTGCTTTGAAGAACGGAAACACACACACACACACACACACACACACACACAGACACAGATAAACCCTTCTTAAAGAGAAATGATGCAACTCATCTTTCCCCCATGTTCAAGTTAAAGTATCCTTCCTGTTGCATATGATCACAAACTAAAGAAATCCTCTTGCAAGTTGGAAATGCATCCTCTTGCAATTAGTCCTAAAATGTGTAAACAAATCGTTCTTGCAAATCAGAAATGCAATCCTCTCGCAAAATCAGACCTAAACTGTGTCCTTACTAAAAAAAAAAAAAAGAATGGGGGGGGGGGGGAGGGACAAAATGAACGAATACTTTAAACAAGCTTTTAACTTCTGATATTTGTACGAAAATTTGGGGTGTAGAGATACCTAGCATGCAAAAGGAATAAAAACACGTGTAAATGCATACCATGTCAATGAACAAATAGAATCATGTAAGAATAAGTAAGTTTTGTTTCATCTGGCTGTGCAGAAATTAAATCCTGAACAACTTCTATTAGTTTGAAGTCCAATGAACACACCGAGTCACTCAAGGTGCTTTAAGCCTGTAATACAGTCTTGTGTTGGGTGCCGACTTCTGGAACAAGATCATGGTCCACACACTCTCTGAGGAGGTCGGCACTCTCAAGGCTGGTGTCTGGTCTGGACGGAAAATAGAAAAGACCCTTTTCCCGCTTCATGCAGTTGATGAGTACTGACTTGATGTCTACAAAGATGATGTCAACCTTTGCAAAGTACTCTTCTCCCATCCAGCTGACTGTATAGAAACCAGACACAGAGAAAGACAAAACAGAGAACATCCCAGACAGAGAAGTTTCTCTGTGGGTAGAGGCCACCACTTTGGTCCTCTTCAGCTGTGACAGTTTGGCCACTGCAAGCGAGTGGCATCAGCGACACGAAGGGTTGGCCGTCCAGTAACGCTGATCCGTGTCTGCACGAGTCGATGACCACAAGGTGTTGCATGTTGGGGCAGAGCTTGAGGTGCAGGGGAACAAAGTGCAGTTATACAGGCACACATACAGTGGCCAGCCCTTGACTGGATGAAAAGATGAGCTGGAGCCTTTAGAACATTGGCTGCAGCAGCTAACTGCCACAAACCCATGTTCACACCTTTGTATTTCCATCGCGTCTCTGTCAAAGGCTGCTTCAATAGCTTCTTTTGATGCGTCATCTGGAGTGAGACCAGAATTTTCTGCCAGCAGTGCACGCCAGGCACCTGTGTCTGGGTTCTTTCGTTTTCTTTATTCATATTCTCTCCCTTGCTATAAAGTGCTTTGTTCAGTGTGATGTTCTTAAAGACATTCTGCTGTTAAAATGGCAAAAAAATCGTATGGGCGATTCGCTGACATTTATTTAAGATTTGCTACTTTTTGGTTGCAAGTGTGAGAACCCAAAATTGTCGGTTGTGACAAATGGTCGACAACAGGTACTGCGTGCTGGAAAAATTTTTTTTTTCAGCAAATGAATTGTTCACTTGATTAATTTTTGGCATAATGATACACAGAGAATGTTGTCATGAGCCGTTTCAAGATGAGTTTACTGCACTAGCTTTGTCGAATAAATTCCAGCACATTGTGTGTCTTGGATCAATATGTGGACAAAGGCTGTCACAACCGACAGACAGTTTTCAGACATATTTTTCACACAAAAATGTAAAAACATAACAGTTTTGTGTCAGAAAATGATTTTTTTATTCTAATTAAACAGTTAAAACAAACAGGCAGTTCAACTTTGTAATGACAAGACTTTCAATACGCATCAGATATATATACAGTTGTCCCATTTGCAAATGAAAACTTGTACATAAAAATTGTGCAAAATGCTTTATTGTTACTATATAAGGTCCATCACATCTACCATTTTATCCTATGTATCTCTCAAAACTTCCAGGATTGCCACAACTGATTTATTTTCAAGTAATAATTATTTAAAAGAGAGAAATAGCTAAATAAGTGGGTAAGAGTTGTTAGTAACGACCTTTTGAGAATGTCTCGTATACATTCTTGTGTACACTATGAATATGTCAGTTTTTTTTATTTATTTATTTTTTTCATTCCTGAGGTCAGTTGTGTTCTCTGTGTGCCAACAGCTCTAACAGGGCTCTGTCTGGTCAGCTGGGCCAGAGCAGATCTGAACATCTTGCCAAACGCCCCTCACCTTCTGCTTTCCCTCCCCCAGCTTCCCCAAACCTGTCAACCTTTTTATCTTCCCACTTCTGTCATCTGCTGTTTTTTTCTGCCTTTCTGGGCAATTTTCCCATCGTTGTTCTGGAAACTCAGTTTTTTTCTCTCTTACAGCAGTTTATAATACGCTAGCCTTTTTTTTTTTTTTTGTAGTTTGGTTGGGTTTTTTTTTTTGGGGGGGGGGGGGGGGGGGGGGGGGGGGGGGGGGGGGTGGCTACCTGGCAGTCTGACAATGAAATCTGTTCACACTGTCCTGAGTCAGCACTCGGTTGCTCACTCCAGTGTCTATTTGCCTATATTGATTTTATTTGTTCTTTGTGGCATTGAAATGCTTTATCTCATGGAAAATCGGTGAAATGTCGGTCATTATCAGTACAGCCTCTTTTCATGTGTCTGGAAACAACAGCGCAGTGAAATTGCTTCTGTTTAATTCTTTTACTGAATGTTTTTCCCTGATGTTCTGATGGACTTTTTAGTGCAATGGTTTGGTGTAAGTTTGACAGACCTGAAGAGGCTCCGATTCATGGGCTGGGCCATAAGGATTGCAGTTTCCTTTTCAAAACCTGAAAACTCCAACGCTAAATGTCGTTTGGGGTGTAACTGACAAAAAACAAAAAGGAAGATTCCATCCAGTTCTTGCCCTCTCCCTTCATTTCCCACGTCTTCCATTTGTTGTTGTATTTTTTACGTATCCCAATATCTAGCCAACTGCTCCTACTTTCCCCTGTTGACCCACCCTTGCTTTTTTGGCCACCACTAGCACTTCTGTTCAATCTCCACCCCTCCCCAGGTTCAGCACCATCTCTACCCACTTCTCTTCATTTCTTTCACATTTCTTATCCAATTTTTGTCACTATGACTTGGTGTTACATCACATTCCCTCACATACCCTTCCCTGCTTGCTTGTACATGCAAAACACACACACACACACGCACTCACACATGCACTCACACACATGCCAAAAGACATGTTAAAAGACAGTCCTTTTAAGGTATTTCAGTGGAACTGTCGATCAATTATAACTTCCATTGACCAATTTAAGCAAAAACTTGCCGAAGAAAACTAAATGTGTGGCCTTACAATCCCTAAACACACATAGAAAAATAGTTACCTAAACTCGCTGGCTATTATTTTCCCCAATAGTTCAACAGGAGAACACTAATGATAAAATCAACATAGCCATTGACATCAAGGAAGGAGAGAACTACACCTCCTGTGCAAGTCCTGTTCCACCAGACACACCTGATTCCTATTCCTGCGCAGTCAGGGTTCAGGTCATTACTAACATCGTTTTAACTGTTGTCGGTTTGTTTGTCTACCACGGGGACCTGACGAGCACAATGCTGAATGGTTACGATCATTTCATTTAAGACCAGATGAAACCAAGAATCTTGTAACTGGAGGGTTTTAATGCTCATTCCCCGTTTTGGGAAAAGGTTTGCCAGTTGGTTACTAGTAACCGTTTCATTGAAAATCTAGTCGACTCGTCCTTATATCTTTTGAATGACGGGAGAATAACACTTGTTCCTGACAACCCAAAGAACACCAATGGTAAAATCAACTTAGTCAAACTTCCACAATTTACCCTGAATGGGTCTGTCTTACAGTACATCAAATCTATTAAATTCTTAGAGTATATCTAACATCAAAGCTTTCATGGAACCAACATATTGAATATATTTTGAATAAAGCAAGAAAAAGTTTAAACTTCCTAAAGATCGTAAGCAAACCAAAATGTGGACAAGAGAGTTTAACACTGCTCTTGTGCAGTCTAGATTGATTTATGCACAAGAAAAGTGTCCTCCACCAAATTTGTTTTAAAGAACCTTTCACACAAAAAGATGGCTCAGTGTTAGGTGACCATAGAACAGGAGCAGTTTTTATTATATCAAAATCAAAAGTGGAGGAATGATGATATTATTGGCAAACATTTGTCAATATTTATTGTACAGAATTAGTTGCTGTTCTAATGTCCCTAAAGTATGTTTTAAATTCTTCATAGAAGTTGTCAACTTTTACTGTGCAGTGATTTGAAGTCAGCCCTTTCTGCGTTACAGTCTTTTAATCCAAAGATCCGCTGTGAGACTATGACAGAAATTAAATTTCAACAAATGAGAAAGTTGATCAAGCTGTTCGGACAGCAGCTTGCAGTATTGAAAGAAAGACTGCATTGAACATTCCGCTCGACCTATCAGACTGTTATACTTTAATTACTAGAGTATCCTTTAACAGTTTCAAGAGGTTATTGGAAGACACAAATAGCCAATATTATCACAACTGTCTACAACCAAATCCTGACGTCCAGCCCAAGAGATTCAGTAAGACAAATTTGAAAATACAACATCTAGAGAGGTAGTAAACTTAATTCATAGGATGTGTTTAAATTCACTTCGAACCAAATACATTAAAAATATTTCATGTATGTGTGGGGAAACTCTTAGTGTACGTCATCTATTACTACATTGTCCAAGAGTAAAGAATACAGTGCACAAAGCTGGTTCTAATATTTCACATAAATGGTAATAGATGGACTCCACTGCCATTACCAAAAACGTGCAATAATTATGCTTTTCTTTGTTCATTATGCCCACATCTATCACGCTGTCCAGTAGGAATTTATCTTTAACTTTTAAACCCCTCATATACAAAAAGAAATTACACCACACACACACACACACACACACACGCACGCACGCACGCACGCACTTGCACATGCAAATATACAGGCGTGCGGACACACACGCACACCATTACACAATGTCTGGAATCACTGTAATTAGGAAGACGTTGAATTGAAGAACAACACATCCCCCCCCCCCCCCCCCCCCACACACACACACACACACACACACACACATTTGTGTGCAGGCTCCCCCTTAACATATCCTTTTTCATTTTCAGCATTTTACTCATTCCCTCATTTTCCCCAGCTGTTATTTTTCCCCTAATGGGAACATGAACAGAGTGGCCTTGTGCCTTGTTATTGCCACTGGTTGTAGACTCCATTCTCTGCCATATCCATCTCTTTCTGTTCTAACCGACCACCCTTACCCACTGTCGGACTTTGTGAGATCATAGTCTCTTCCTGCCCTGTCCATCTTTCTGTCCTAAATGACCACCCTTACCCACTGTCGTACTTCGTGAGATCATAGTCTTGTTCCTGCCCTATCCATATTTCTGTCCTAAATGACCACCCTTACCCACTGTCGTACTTTGTGAGATCATAGTCTCTTTCCTGCCCTGTCCATCTTTCTGTCCTAAATGACCACAGTGGACTTTCTGAGGTCATGGACTCCATTCACTGTGGTGTCCATTTCTTTCTGTCCTAACCAACAACCACTCCTGTCCACTGAATACTTTTTGTGTGGAGAGAGAGAGAGAGAGAGATTGCATGTGTGTTTGGGCATGATGTCCATGGTGAAAGTGCTGATCTTTATTAAGAATGATTGTAGAGCAACTCCAGGTCCTGCTGTTGTATTCAAACCTCTCTTTATTCCATCTATTTTTCTTTCCATTTCATTCCCTCCAACATATTGCGTTTGACAACCTTCAAACCATCCTCCACCCCCCTTTCTCATCTCTTAAGTATCGTCTCATTCTTGCACTTCTCCATATGCATACTGTTCTGTTCACCTCCCTGACTTTCTCAACTTCTCTTTTGCTGACAACCCCAGTTCTTGGTGCTATTTCCCTTATCAAGAGTTTGCTTATGTCCTGATCTTTGTCTTCCAGAGGTCATCCTTGGCATTGCCTTCTAGGTCAGGTGTAACAATCTGCTCTGCTGCCTACCCAGTTCCACCTCCACACATAGGCACTCTTCAAACTTAAAGCATCTAGTTTGTATTATTACCTCCAGTGCCCAAACCTTCCAAACTATCATAGCTCTCTGATTTGACCTTCGATCTATCCCAGTATGTATGTTTTAAATAGAACTCCAGAAACTGGCACTTTTCCACAAATGTTCTGTTTTCTGTTTTTCATCCCATTCTCTTTCACTTTCATCTCTGTTAACCAATTTTTTTTTTCCTGTGTCCCCTGGGCTGCAGGGATAACACTGGATCTTGTATGTGTACATCCACTGGTATCTGTTTCTGAGAGGAGGACAAGATCTGTTTGAGAGGACAAGAGTACTGTATGTGTACATCTGCTGGTATATGTGTTTGAGAGAGGACAAGAGTACTGTATGTATATCTGCAGGTATGTTTCTCTGAGAGGACAAGACAGGTGGGTGTACATGTATATTTTTTTTTATGGGGAAAAAAAAAAGTGTGTGTGTGTGTGGGGGGGGGGGGGGGTCTGGGTCTGTTTGATGTAGGGAAAGGAAGATAGCTGTAACTTGTTCCCAAGGTGAACAAAGGCAGGTATGGTAGTGTGCATGTTTGTGGAGGATATACATGCTAGTTTCGGATGTTGGAGCTATTTGTGATGAAAGTGTCCACACCCCCCCCCCCCCCCCCACCCTTCTAAGGCTGTGTGCATAGTGGACCAGCAGCACAGCTTGGGCTGGGTGCACTATGCATGACTGGCAAAATCATCAACCTGATTTTTCTAACTTGCTGCCATAGTCATCCATCTATCCTGTATGTATGTTTTAAATAGAACTCCAGAAAACTGGCACTTTTCCGCGCAAATGTTGTTTTACATCCCATTCTCTTTCACCTCCATCTCTGTTAACCAATCTTTTTTTTCCCGTGTCCCATTGTTGGATGAAAAGATGCTATGCGGGCTGGGCTGCAGGAATAAGACTGGATCTTGTATGTGTACATCCACTGGTATCTGTTTCTGAGAGGACAAGAGTACTGTATGTGTACATCTGCTGGTATCTGTTTCTGAGAGGACAAGACAGGTGGGTGTACATGTATTTTTTTTCGGGGGGGGGGGGGGGGGGGGGGGGGGTCTGGGTCTCTGTTTGATGTAGGGAAAGGAAGATAGCTGTAATTTGTGTCCAAGGTGAACAAAGGCGGGTATGGTAGTGTGCATGTTTGTGGAGGATATGCATGCTAGTTTTGGATGTTGGAGCTATTTGAGATGAAAGTGTCCACCCCCCACCCTTCTAAGGCTGTGTGCGTAGTGGACCCGACAGGTTGGGTGCACTATGCATGACTTTGGCAAAATCATCAACCTGATTTTTCTAACTTGCTGCCATAGTCATGCATAGTGCACACAGCCCAGCCTGTCCATGTCCACAATGCACATAGCCCAACACCCCTAAATGCATTTGAATTTCAACTGTTTTATGTTGTAATATGAGTAATGTACATATGTTAATGAGGGCAGGATGTAGAGAAAAGTTTGACAACACCAGCATGTCCTCCTTGATGAAACGCTTTATTTCTCTGTGTGCATTATGAAAAAGCAGCAGCATGAAACGATTGATGGAGAATATAGGTAAAAATAAAATGAATATATTATAACTGTGTGGATTGTTGGTCTGAAAGTGGTATGTATGTGATGTGTGGATCAGACAAGAAATATGAATGCAGAGTGTTGATGCCATGTGGTAAAAGTGAACGAAAAAAAAATTTGGGGCGGAATAGCCGATTCAGACTGTGGATCCCATGGTAAAATTGAATGAAAGAAAATTTTGGGGGCGGAATAGCCTATCTCGAAGTTCGAGATTCAGACTTTCCACCTCATGGTAAAAATGGATTTTCCAGTGACAAAGCATATAGTACAATAGTAGGCGATTCATTGTAGGGGGTTGGACATGTTGGCTTCAAGGTGTTCGATCCATAGCCGTAATGGCACCACAATGTGGGACACTAATTACAATGCATTAAACAACAAACGTGCTGATACACAAAAACTATACACTGCATGCGTCAAGCTTGCAGAGCTTTTGACCAAAGCTACACCCATAAAGATGCACAATGCATAGCAGTTAAACTTTCACAGGTTGACACCAAGGAATCTCAAATAACGGAATGACAACAAAAACAACTTTCCATGGCTGAAGGCTACACACACAAGATGTCCACTGCGTCACTAACTGAATCGACACAAAATATACATCGACTGCGTCACTAACTGAATCAACACAATATACATCACCTGCTTCACTAACTGAACCAACACAATATACATCAACTGCTTCACTAACTGAATGAACACAATATACATCAACTGCTTCACTAACTAAATGAACACAATATACATCAACTGCTTCACTAATTAATCAACACAATATACATCATCTGATTCACTAAATGAATCAACACAATATACATCGACTGCTTCGCTAACTGAATCAACACAATATACATCTAATGCATCACTAACTGAATCACACCCCCCTTCCCGTTCCCCCACCAATCTACCCCCACACCACACCACCACTCCAAACAAACAGAAAAACCTAAGTGGATATCATACAATGATAACTTCAGTACCACTACTTACATGAATAACCAGTGCACATGTCCGATAACTTCAGTACCACTACTTACATGAATAACCAGTGCACATGTCCGATAACTTCAGTACCACTACTTACATGAATAACCAGTGCACATGTCCGATAACTTCAGTACCACTACTTACATGAATAACCAGTGTACATGTCTGATAACTTTAGCACCACTTCTTAACATGAATAACCATGTACATGTCTGTAACCGATGTACACCAAAAGTGGCCCACGAAAAAGAAGAGCCTGTTTTGCACTGAAAGCGCCTGTGATGGGAACAATCACCGAGTCATGCACAAAATAAACATTGCATTGCTGAGTGATGGGAACATCACCGAGTCATGCACAAAATATACATTGCATTGCTGAGCTCGCAAAAAACATGAGACTAAAGTAAATAGGACTGCATACCTTGTAAGATCAATGACTGATTCATCGCACATCAAGTTTCAACCCACACCAATACACAATGCATAGGCATTAATGAGATGGGGGAAATAACCCTGGTAGTTAGACCTTGCTTCACAGCACACACTGGAGGGAACACAGCCCACTTCACCCATGGACAAAAGTGCACGTGTAAGTGAATGTGTGTGTGAGACAGAGGGAGGATGAGGGAGACAAACTGGGGTACCAGGGCTGACTTGGCCAGTCTGGAACAACCACTGTATCAACAGTGGCCCTATGATGGGGTACCAGGACCACCTGTATGACTTGGCCAGTCACCTCACTTTGCAACTAACTGTAATGATTTAGTTTCAGTTCCTTCATAGTTAACATTACAGCGTCACACAATTCCAGAGATGAAAGTTGAAAGAAAATGTTTGTCACATGAAATGGAGAGCCCCCCCAAAGGCCACTAATTCAAAGAAATAACGGTCCCTACTAATGAAAAGAAATGTGATATTATCTGCCCATACACTTGAAAAGAAAAACATTTTTCTGACACTGAATCTTAAAGCTCCCAAACGATCACAATGAATCTCAAGGGAACTTTACCTTTCTAGTCTTAATTTCTTGACAGTTCCAGAACAAGTATCAGCTGGGGCTTATTTCAAAGTGAACATTCTGGTTTTCAAGCAGAAATTGTGTAAAAGGAAAATTTGTGGTCATTGAAAAAGCAGTCAAGGATGTTTCCTACACATTTTCTTGGTAACTGACAGTGTACATGACCCCCTCTGGCTTTCCTACACACCTCACACAAGTGTTGATAACGTGACAGTGTACATGACCCCCTCTGGCTTTCCTACACACCTACACATTGTTGATAACTGAAAGGTACAGGACCCCCTCTGGCTTTCCCACACAGTTAAACACTACATAACCTAAGTGGCCACATTGAACCCCTCTGGACACCTACACATTGTTGATGTACCAGGGTTGAAGTGTACATGATCCCCTCTGGCTTTCCTACACACCTAACGGACATTGTTGGTAACTGAAAGTGTACACATTCTTCTTGACAAATGAAAGTGTACATGATCCCCTCTGGCTTTCCTACACACCTAAACATTGTTTGAACTGGACAGTGTACATTCACCCCCTTTGGTTTCCTACACATTGTCGATAACTGAAAAGCAGTGTTCCCCCCTTTGGCTTTCCTACACACCTACACACTCACTGCTGATAACTGACAGTGTACATGATCCCCTCTGGCTTTCCTACACACCTACACATTATTGTTGATAACGACAGTGTACAATGACCCCTTTGGCTTTCCTACACAATATACAAATCAGGAAGTGGTCCTAATAATGACAGACACCAAAACCCACCACACCTTCTACCTGCTCCCTAAAATACCTACACAAATCCACACACCTGGCAGACCATTGTTTCTGCTTGTAAGCCGCCCTACATAACACATTTCACAGTACTTACACTCTCTCTCCTCCAACCCATAGTACAAAGCCTCCTCACATACCTCAAAGACAACCCACACACTTGGCATGATCAATCATACAACCCATAGTACAAAGTCCTCCTCACCTACCTCAAAGACAACCCACACACTCAACATGATCAATCATACAAACCATAGTACAAAGCCTCCTCACATACCTCAAAAAAGACAACCCACACACTCAACATGATCAAATCATACAACCCATAGTACAAAGCCTCCTCACATACCTCAAAGACAACCCACACACTCAACATGATCACTCATACAACCCATAGTACAAAGCCTCCTCGCATACCCAAAGACAACCCACACTCTCAACCTGATCAAATCATACAACCCATAGTACAAAGCCTACTCACATACCTCAAAGACAACCCACACACTCAACATGATCAATCATACAACCCCACTGTTCTCAAAGCCCCCTGCTTACCCAATGGACAACCCACACACATCAACATGATCAAATCATACAAACCACTTGGCGATGTCTCTCTCTACACTTCCATCCCTCACACTGACGGACTGAAGGCCCTCACATTCTTCTTTCTGAACAAACAACCCCCCTAACCCCACAGCATCTCCCACAGCAACACTGGTCAGACTTGCAGAATTAGTCCTCACCCTTAACACCTTTCAATTTTAACCACCACACCATCTCCACTCAATCAGTGGTGTTGCTATGGGAACCAAAATGGGGACCATCCTATGCCTGCCTCTTCACATCTTTCCATGGCAAACGTCTGTAGAACACAGCTACAACCTCCGCCTACACAGACTCGACACCAGAGCTCTACAAAAGATACATAGATGACAGACTGGGAGCCACATCCATGCCAGAACATGACCTCCGCAATTTCCTCAACTTTGCTCAAGACCTTCCATCCATCCATCCAACTGACCTACACCATTTCACAGTCAGACAACTTCCTGGACATCACCATCTCCCTCAAAGATGGACTGCTCAAAAACCTCCATTTTCATATAAACCACTGATGTGCGGCATTCATACCTGGACAACACATCTTCCCACCAACCATCCACTGAAGACAGCATTCCTTATTCTGAATCCCTCCACCTATACAGACTGCTCCAAAGAGAGAAAATTTCATTCTACAAGCAGCCAAAATGTCTGAGAGTTTTCACCAAATGTGGATTCCCCAACGCCATCATTAATGTGCTCTCAGCTATATCCAGAACATCTGCTCTGGAAACCCAGCCTCCAAAAGAGACGGACCGACCCACCGCCTGCCTCCTCTTCCACCCACACACTCTCCCTTCTACAGGATCCTGAAGTCTAACTGGCATAGAGAAGAAAATCACAAAACCTGCCTTTGAAACTAAAACATCCATGATCAACTTTTTAAAAATCTCTCAATGACCTACTTTGTGCGCTCTAAACTGAACAAAAATCTCCACACCTAAGCCACCAGGTACTTTCCCCTGCTCAAAACCCCAGTTTCAGAATCCGCCCTCTCACTCACCAAACCAGACACCATCCTACATGGCCCCAGAGACTCCTTCACAGTCGTTCTCCTGTCACAGCCACAACATTGTGTGTACACTGTCTACTGCCAGCTGTGTGTGCTAAGATCTATGTAGGTGAGACATCTCCTGTCACAGCCACAACATTGTGTGTACACTGTCTGCTGCCAGCTGTGTGCTAAGATCTACACGTAGGTGACACATCTCCTGTCACAGCCACAACACTGTGTACACTGTCTGCTGCCAGCTGTGTGGCAAGATCTATGTAGGTGAGGACATCCTGCACATCTTTGAACACCTGGCTGACATCCACCACCACTGGCCCAAACCATTGCCTTACACTTCAACCATCCCCAACACAACATTAACCAAAGTCCTGGTACTCTGTAATCGCAGAGTGACAACTTGAAGCGCCTTCTTATCTAAGTCTTTATCTCACAATCAGACTCTGAGCCTCAACCCTCATGGCATTCAACACCCAAAAGCAGCAACACCAGCCCGCAATATCCTCCACCAACAAACACACACACACTACCACACCTCCCAGCAGTTACCTCAGACATAAGTTACAGCCATCTTCCTTTCCTTTCCCCGTCTCCTTTTGCTGCATCAATCTACCCACTCCCCTTTCATGAACTGCTTGTTTGGATCGTATCTTGTATGCATGCACAAAAACTCTGGAACACATGTTCAGATTGTCCACGCAATACAAGAAGCCATTATGAAACCAACAAGACATTCTGCATTGGAAAACACAACATGTAAAAAAGATTGATACAGGGAGAACATATGTTGTATAAACATGATTTAAAAAGGAAAAATAAAAGGTTGAGTTTCCATCATGCAATATCCTTGTAGTGTTTTCCTCTCAAAAACAACGATGCCAGCTTGTTCTTATACACAAGCACATACACAGAACATTGCACATGATCCAGTTTTATCACTGCAGCCCTGCCCCCACACACAGCGCCTTTTCAGGGACTGTCAAAGTCCAGCAAGGAAAAAAGTCACATCACAAAACAACTCTCCATCCATGAAAAAAAAAATATCCAGAAAAGAAACAAAAAACACAACATGCAACTGTGACATAGTGGGTCACTCTATCTTGTAAGCCACAAAAAAGGATGCGCGGTCCACATGGGCAAATACAGGAGTGGACAGTTAGACTCCATCTGGACAGTGTGTACAAAGTTTCACTCACTGCCAGATGAAACAAAGATCTGGGCATGTCTTAAACTGCTGTAAGAAAAAAAATGACAGAAGTTTCCAGAACGGTCTACAAAGGCAGGGAACAACAGGCATTGACTCGAGTCTATGTAATGCTCAATGTACACAGGGTCTACAAACAGGGAACAACAGGCGTTGACTCTGAGTCTATGTAATGCTCAATGTACACAGGGTCTACAAAGGCAGGGAACAACAGGCATGACTCTGTGTCTATGTAATGCTCAATGTACACAGAGAATTGAAAGCGCAAACACATGTAGTGGGCATTACATGGACACAGTAAATGCATGTGTGTAATACTCTGTATATGTGTATCCTGTGCTCAATGTAGTATGTAATCTTATGTACAACATACACACATACAAACCAAGCATGCACGCAGAGCATTGTAAAACATACCTATATTCAAGTATTTTTACACACAAGCACATATTTCACACTGGCGTTTAACACAACTATTGGTAAAACTGCTTCTCCTATACAAAACTGTTCAGGGAGTGTTTTCTGCAGCGTCAGCTGACAATAAGAAACAAAAAGTCTGAATGATACACAATTTCAACACAACCGACCAAAACAAAACAAAAAAGTCTGAACGATTTCAATACGCTGACTTAAAGAAATGAGAAGTTTGAATGACACACACTTTCAATACACTGACTAAAAGAAACAAGAAGTCTTCATGACACACAATTTCAATACACTGACTAAAAGAAACAAGAAGTCTTCATGACGACACAAATTTCAATACACTGACTAAAAGAAACAAGAAGTCTTATGATACACAATTTCAATACAATGACCAAAAAGAAACAAAGTCTTCAAGACACAATTTCAGACACACTGATTAAAAAAATGCTGACTAAAAAGAAACAAGAAGTCTTAGACACACAATTTCAAGGTGTGATTGCTGATGTCCATTCCCAGAGTAACGGACAAGGGAGAAGATCCTGGCCTTGTCCCTTCAGGGAATAGGGCTGTGTGCATGGTGGACCCAGACCCAGCCATGGCAACGCCCGTCCGGGAGAAAAAAACCCTGCTCTAGTTCATCTCTTTTCCAGCACCGTACTCCCCCCGGCTGTCTGGGTGTTTAAAGGGACCAAAATCTGTCCTATGATTTTTTTTACATTTGTTATCTTTCTTTCTAACAATGATGACAAAAAAATTCATCACTTCCATGAGGCCAAGATCATTCATTTATGCACAAAATGACCTTAATCATGCCAACAGAGGATTTTCTCTGCTGCTTGGGACAAAAAGTGAAGTGGGAGGAAATGGCAGTGGGAGGAAATGGCAAAGGAGTCCAAAATGCTGTCTTCTTTTTCCCATCAAATGAACAACGTTAACAACAAGTCTTCAGCTTCAGATCCAATACCATTCATATGAACAGGAAGCGCCAGTGAAGGATGCATTTTCTCTGTAAAAACTAAGAAACAGCCACATCGATTCACAAGTCTTTGACGCTTTTTAATCACTTATTCATTCAATCTATTTTGATGTTTTTCTTTTACGTTTTAGAAATAAGAGTGTTTGAATCAGACTGGTAAACAAGTGCAGTAGAATGGTAAGTGTGACATAGGTGAATCGAACTGAACTGTATGAACCTTGTTTGAGGGTGAAGGCAAGAAAGATTGTGAACAATCATGGTCATCGATCCTCTTCACAAATATTACGAATTGCTACATAGAACAAGATTCAGTTTTTATCCACAAGCCCAAAGATAAGATAAGGTAATGTTGCTTACAGACCAGCCGACTGCAAAGGGCCATATCAGGGCTGTCACCACGTTATGGTCATGGGTTCGATTCCCATCAGAGTAATGTGGGATTTTTTTCTGCCCCAACCAGCTCCTACCCAGAGTTGAGTTTGCTGCAGACTCAGTTGGGAAGATGGGGCCACACAGTCGAGTTTCATCCACTAAGTGGATGTGTCTCGGAGAGAGTTTTCCTGACCAACACTGCAAGTGTCTGTATCTCTCTGGCCTGGTTGATGCCAGGATACATTATGAAAACAAGCGTGGAGTACAGCCCTGTCATGTAGTCTCAGACCGAATGGAAATAGTAGCATCATCTTTATCATCCTCATTCTCAAATAAATGTTAGCAAATCACTAAAAAAAAAAACATGGACAGACGAATCACAAGACAAAACGTGACACATTTCGACCTCGTAGGTCTTCTTCAGGCATGATACAAAACAATTATTACCAGGAAAATATCAAGATACATGGGATGTAGATAGTGTACTACAATACCTTAGCTGGTTGGCCGGACGTAGGAAAAATGACTCTTTAAGCAGTTGACCCTCAGACTGGTTATGTTGTTAGCCCTGCCGTCTGGTCAGAGGGGTCAAACAATCCACACATTAAAATTTGATGTCAGATTTAAAGATGACAAGTGTGTCTTAGTGTTTAGCGCTGTGTTGAAGCAAACTTAACCAGGGTCACATGTGCACATTAGAACTAGAGCCTTTTGTAAATAAAAACTTGTGCATTGTTACTCATCTCTGACAGTAAATTTAAGAGTGGTAAAGACTCTGAGGAAAGGGAAACAACTCTTCATTTCATTTGTCAAACCCCACAGTGAAGTCTCAAGAGACACTATATCCAGGTGGATTAAAACTGTTAAGAGGTTAGCCGGGGGTGGACATCTGCCGTTTTTTTCAGCTCACAGCACCAGAGCAGCAGACACTTCAGCAGCAGTCAGCAGAGATGTGCCTACTGACTGCATAATGAGAGCGGCTGGGTGGTCTAGCAGACCACTTTTACCAAGTTCTACTGCAAACCTGTGCTTCACAAATCTTTGGGACAATCAGTTCTAGACAGTTTTGTAAATAAGAAGTAGGAATGCTGCAGGGTCCAGTTTTGACCCAGTGACTGACTGATGCTTCATGATAGTTTGACCCAGTGACTGATGCTTCATGGTACAGTTTGACCCAGTGACTGACTGATGCGTTTGACCCAGTGACTGACTGATGCTTCATGGTACAGTTTGACCCAGTGACTGACTGATGCTTCATGGTACAGTTTGACCCAGTGACTGATGCTTCATGGTACAGTTTGACCCAGTGACTGATGCTTCATGGTACAGTTTGACCCAGTGACTGATGCTTCATGGTACAGTTTGACCCAGTGACTGATGCTTCATGGTACAGTTTGACCCAGTGACTGATGCTACATGGTACAGTTTGACCCAGTGACTGATGACTTGATGGCAGTTTGATGGTACATGTTCATGGACAGTTTGACCCAGTGACTGATGCTTCATGGTACAGTTTGACCCAGTGACTGATGCTACATGGGTACCCAGTGACTGATGCTTCATGGTACAGTTTGACCCAGTGACTGACTGATGCTACATGGTACAGTTTGACCCAGTGACTGACTGATGCTGATGTACAGTTTGACCCAGTGACTGATGATTGCTTCATGGTACAGTTTGACCCAGTGACTGACTGATGCTTCATGGTACAGTTTGACCCAGTGACTGATGACCCTGATGCTACATGGTACAGTTTGACCCAGTGACTGACTGATGCTTCATGGTACAGTTGACCCAGTGACTGATGCTTCATGGTACAGTTTGACCCAGTGACTGATGACTGATGCTACATGGTACAGTTTGACCAGTGACTGATGCTACATGGTACAGTTTGACCCAGTGACTGATGCTTCATGGTACAGTTTGACCCAGTGACTGATGCTTGATGGAACAGTTTGATGTGCATGCCAAATGATGGCATGCCAAATTACAAATTTTTTGGATTACCAGAAACTTTCACAGTTCTTGTGTAATTAAATGTAGATAAAATTTGTCAACTTGTTTATATTGCTTTTATGACTGATTCAGTACTCATGACCCTCTAACTCTGAAGTCTCACGTCATTGTGAATGACCAATCGCTTGACGATTAATGATTTAGTAAATTCAAGCAGACTTACTTGTAAATTGAGACTGAATTGGAATTATTTAGAGTCTAGTGATGGCAATGAGCAATTACGTGCCCTCCCATCTCGGCTCTGGATGATTCTCGCTTACCCTCCCAGGTATTGTCTGTTGAATTTATTTTAGAGGTCATCCCTGTCTATATACTGGCTAGATGTGCGCGCATCATATCTCACGTAATTGCTCTTTCCATCACTAGACTCTAAATAATTCCAATTTAACCTCAACTTACAGGTAAGCCTTGTTAAACTTACTAATTATACCACAACCTGTGTTCTGCTTTTCCTGACTTCCAATGAAGAGAGAGGCCAATGAAACTGAAAGGAAAACTTTCAATACAGACAAGCACCCAAAAAAAGCTGAATACTGTACACAGACATATATGCATGCACACACACCACCATCACCCAGGGCTTGGAGGGAGGCTGCCACAGACAGCAAAAGACCAACAGCACCGACTCCAACCAATCACCATTAGGGGCAGCGACATCAACAACTACACACAGACTACAGTCAGGGTAACCTTGTCCGTAAAGGCCTCCGGCAAAAAAAAAAGGGTCCAGGATCCTGCGTCAAAGCCACAAGTGGACTCCAGGGCCAGTGGCCTTGAGGGCACAAAGGTAAGTCCCCTGAAGCTGTGTTCTGAAATTTGTTTTTGTTTTTTGTTTGTTTTCACACTGAAGTATTGTTAGGTATGCTTAAGCCTTTACACATCCCAGCAATTCTTAATACCTGGAATCTTGTCAATGTCTTTCCCAATTCTTCTGTTCTTAGCCTTTTGAACATTTTGAGCCCACAGATTTTCTTTTTAGCCACTCGAATTTGGGGATGTTGACAAAAGCTTTAACAAACCAAACCAGAGTAAACTAATCGATTGGTTTGAGAACTTGAAACCTGATGGTCTTAATATTACACACACACCCCCCTCTTCCATTTTCCCAGCAGATTTCTGCAAATTGCAAGAATGACCTTGGAGACCTTTAAGAAGCCTGAAATCAGGCTAAAACCCCGAAAGTCTCATGTCTGACAACCTGTCCCTGCAGTCGGCAGAGGAGATGAGATGACATGGTGGTGTCGTTGGACGACGATGAAGACAACCTGTCCCTGCAGACAGACGCAGAGGAGATGACATGGTGGTGTCATTGGACGACCACGAAGACAACCTGTCCCTGCAGAGGAGATAACATGGTGGTGTCGTTGGACGACGACGAAGACAACCTGTCCCTGCAGAGGAGATGACATGGTGGTGTCGTTGGATGACGCCAAAGACAACCTGTCCCTGCAGACGGCAGAGTGAGAGGAGACCACATGGTGGTGTCACTGGTGGACGCCGCCGAAGACAACCTGTCCCTGCAGAGGAGGAGATGACATGGTGGTGTCGTTGGATGACGACCGTGGACGAAACCTGTCCCTGCAGACGGCAGAGAAGGCAAAGCGGCAGGGTGAGGAGGAAGGCAGAATTCGTGTGGGGAGACCATCCAAGAAGAGGCAGAAGGGGGGACGGCACAGGAAAGGCACCAGCTGCTGGGAGAGGTCAGCATGAGTGAGCGTGGACGAAGATCCGTGTGCTGTGAAGAGACAGGTGAGAAGACGTTAGCACTGGGCAGGGGGAGAGGTCAGCATCAGTGACCATGGACGAAGAATTCGTGTGCTGTGAAGAAGAGGTGAAAAGCACTGGGGAGAGGGAGGGTTGGCATCAGTGACCGTGGACGACAAATCATCAGTGTGCTGTGAAGGGGCATCAGTGACCGTGGACGAAGAATTCATGTGCTGTGAGGGGCAGGTGTAGCCCCCAATGTGACGGTAGAAACGTCTGCATGTCCATAAAACAAAAAGAAAGCATTAAAAAAGGAAAAGAAACACGTGCGTCTTCCTACTAACAATGACCTGTACCGAGATGCAGTTTTCCCTTTGTTAGTCATGAAAAAAAGAGGGGAGAAATGACGATTGATGAAATATAAGTCAAACTAAGCTTACAAAAGGTAAACAGCAAATATTGTTTCCTTCTTGTCTGCAACGAAGCTTACCTAACGCATCATGCGTATTGGTTCTGATGATCTATTTACATGACGGTCATCATTACAGCATAGCGGAGTTCTGATGATCTATTTACATGATAGTCATCATTACAGCATAGCGGGTGTTCTTATAGTCATCATTACAGCATAGCGGTGTTCTGATGATCTATTTACATGACAGTCATCATTACAGCATAGCGGTGTTCTGATGATCTATTTACATGACAGTCATCATTACAGCATAGCTGTGTTCTGATGATCTATTTACATGACAGTCATCATTACAGCATAGCGGTGTTCTGATGATCTATTTACATGACAGTCATCATTACAACATAGCAGTGTGGAGACTAAGCACTGAGATTGGTTTTAAACCGTTCTTTTATAAATAGTTAATCATAGCTCTTACTTTATTTAGCCACCGCTCCTGAAACAGACATCAATTTTCTTTTTCCCAGTAGTCTTTAATGTTCATAACAAAAAACATATCTATTTCAATGTCAATAACGCTTCCAAGTTATGTCACATGCGCACAACTTGTATGTAAAAGTAAAAAAGTATCATCTGTTCAGCGTTGATTCATATTCTCCAATGATTTTGATCTGTCTGCACGCTATTGAGGATTCTTTCAATAATGAATGTGCATGTTTACACACAAATAATACAGACTTTTGGTTTATACCTGAGTCTGAAGATGATTCAATTACGATTCTTTACGATGTTGTTAACGAAGCATCTGCCTTGCCTAGTCAGCCTGCCTCAACCACTTCAATGCCTCTCTCTGTGTTTGACCCCCCCCCTATCCTCTCCCCAACCCCACCCGTCTTCCACCCACCATTCTCAAATTGTTCATTTTTAAGACTGAGTCCAAGTGACTCTTAATGTCAACACCACCAAACGGTCAAGCCAGATCGATCACTGTTCTTTTATTGCACCGCATTATAATCAGGTATGCATACCATTTATGTCGCTCTCCACAATCTCTTCTGGTTGTTCTGTGCCTTTCCTACTACCTTGGACCCTCCCCCCCCCCCATCCCCCTCCCCCCCCCCCCTGCTCTCTTCCGTTTGTGGTATTTAGGATGATAATTATTTTCTGCATGCCTTTTGAATACTTTCTCACTGTATCTTACTCTCCCCGTTAATACTGTTTACTTCAATGCCAACATGCAGCTGGTTTTCATCGATGGGGATGGTATTGTTTGTACTTCTGTGCGACGACAGTGACTACTGTTCATGCATTCTTGTTTCATGATGATTGTTTTACATCTTGACTACTATTAAATGTTGCAGAGTGTATTGCATCATAATCATACATGCGTGCATGTACGTGAATTAGTATGTAAATATGCACATATACATATGTAAATGTGCCAAAGTTTTAACTAATACATGCCCTGTGTGTGTGTGGATATCATAACCATCACCACCACCCCTTCTTTCTTTTTTTTCTCCTTTCCCTCCCAAACAACTTATGCGAAAGCTTTTCTTTTTCTTCAAAGATGAAACAGGGAATATCTACTATACAAATTTTATACACAATATGGCATTCTGAAGCAATATGGGAAGCAACTCTGGGATTTTAATCATTTGCTTACAGTTATGTTTTGTCCCTTAGTTTATGTCATATCACCTTATTCATGTCAGTCAGTGGGTGAAGTGTGAGTGTGTGTGTGTGTGTGTGTGTGTGTGTGTGTGTGTGTGTGTGTGTGTGTGTGTGTGTGTGTGTGTGTGTGTGTGTGTGTGTGTGTGTGTGGTTTTCATTCAGTCAAAAAGCTGATTATTCATATCATCAGTACTAAGTCATTTCTAATTTTCTAATGAGTGTGTGATTATATGTCCTCTACACCCCTTATGCCCACCCTACCCTTCCCAAATCCATTTTTTTTCTTATGTAAATAATCCATGTATTGAAAGGAGTGACTCAGTGAGCATGAATAATAGCAAACAGGATGTACACTTTGATCTCATCAAAGAACACATTATCATGCAGTTTTATTTCATTCAATGCTTTTCTAAATAAAGATTTTTTGGAAAAAAAAAAAAAAATGACTTTTTCCCCCCTTCAAGAGCTAAATCTGAAATTTGTTTATGTATGAAACTGTATTCAACTAAATTAAATTGTCAGATTCATTATTGTTCACAATCTTCAAGCATTCATTCTACTTTCTCTGTGAAGAATCTTTTTGGAACATACACCAAACTTCTCCTCACACAAATACTGTGAAAATAAACAGCTTTCTCTATGCCAACCTGAAAATCATAAATCACATATATATAACCTGAACATAACCTCCATAATCCTCCTTCCCCCCTCCCCCCCCCCCCCCCCCCCCCCCTGAAAAAGAGTGCATGGCAAAAAAAAAAAAAAAAAAAAAAAAAAAAAAAAAAAAAAAAAAAAAAATGTCAAGGTGAACATTCTCTATGCTCACCAACTCATGGCAACCCTTACAAAAAAAAAAAAAAAAAAAAACCTCAACAAATACAAAAAAAAACAAATAAAAATGCATGTATATGAGAGAAAAAAAAAAAAAAAAAAAACCCCCCCCATAATTTTGCAGCCAAGAAAAAAAGAGAGACATAGCTTGTGCAAGACAAAAATGATTCAGACAAAGCACAACACAACTAAACCGACTGGTACTGGTAGCCATGGACATGTACATTGAAGTCATGACTGGAAAAAAAAAATGACCAGCTTCAAAATGATCTTCATGACTTTGACTGTGCTGTGTTTCTTGCACTGATCCACTGAGTGACACACTCAGCTCATTGTCCATGAGTGACACAACTCATGCTTCACTGAGTGACACAACTCATTGTCCATGGTGATCATGCTTCACTGAGTGACACAACTCATTGTCCATCATGATCATGCTTCACTGAGTGACACAACTCATTGTCCATCATTGTCACTGAGTGATCATGCTTCACTGAGTGACACAACTCATTGTCCATTGTGATCATGCTTCACTGAGTGACACAACTCATTGTCCATGGTGATCATGCTTCACTGAGTGACACAACTCATTGTCCATTGTGATCATGCTTCACTGAGTGACACAACTCACTGTCCATTGTGATCAGACTTCATTGAGTGACACAACTCATTGTCCATCATGATCATGCTTCGCATTCAAAAAAAAACGTTGAGTTAGGCTTGCACACAAATTCATTTGATCAGCATCTTTGGGATGGGTGGCGTCTCAAGGTGTATCCTGACAAATCACAAGGCTTCCAGACTCTCTCTAATCCAGCATGTGCAAGCACCAGCAAAGAACACTGTCAACAGATCCAGCGTATAGATTTATCCTATTCCCTCTCTGTACAGGAGGTGAAGATGCTTATGTCAACATCTGTCTCATACACAGACCACAACGAAGTGTATCTATGCTGAAAAAAGACACACCATTAGGGACACACTACATGGCCCACAAACCCACAGACTTTGTTTTCCTTCCACAGCTAATCTGAAATTTGTCATCTTACAGTGTATAAAGGCCTATTCAATCCAATACATCATCAGATATATCTTTCTTTATCATCTTCAAGCATTTTCTCTGTTAAGAACCTTTTAGGAACAGATACCAGCCTTCTCACACAAACCTAGCGACAGTCGATGGCTTTCTCTATGCAACCTGAAAGTCATAAATCACCTATCAACCTGAACATAATGTCCGTGGCCCCTCCAGTATGCCTTCCATCATGAGAAAAAAAAGCACATGAAAAAAAAAAAAAGAGACACAAAAGAAAAAAGTCAAAGTGAACATGATCAAAAAAAAAAAAAAAAAAAAAAAAAAACAAACAAAAAAAAAAAAGAGAAAAAAAAAAAAAGAAAAAGAAAAAATCATAAGTGAATACAAAAAAAAAAAAAAAAGAAAGAAAAGAAAAAAAGAATGCAAGTGAATGTACTCAAAAAAAAAAGGAAAAAAAAAAAACAGAAAAAGAAAAGAAAGAAAAAACAAAAAAAGTGCAATATACTCAAACAAAATAAAGAAAAGACAAAAATCCAAGTGAATAAACTCAAAAGAAAAAGAAAGACGGACAAGAAAGAAAAAAAAGGAAAAAGTGAACATAAAAAAAAAAAAAAAAAAAAAAAGGAGGAAAAAAAAGCCAGTGAAAAAAAAAAAAAAGAAAAAAGAAAAAAAGGGGGGGGGGGGGGGGGGGGGAAAAAAAAAAAAAAAAAGCCAGTGAACAGTGAAATCAACAAAAAAAAAAAAAAAAAAATTTAAGCGAACAGACTCAAAAAAAAAAAAAAAAAACAAGTGGCAGTGAAGGTATTCCAGAAAAGCTGACCTGGTCTGGCAAAAACTGGTGACTGAGGGCCTTCATGACCTGTTTGTGGGGCAGGCCTCCCCCCGGCTCCTCTTCATGCTGCCGTAGTTCTCCTTGACAAACACGGCGAAGGGGCTGGGGGTGTGGGGCATGGTGGTCTGGGAGGTCGCCTAGCTGGAGGTCAGCAGCTGGAAGCGGCCATGACAGCGACCACACACCCTGCCCTCGGTGTCCAGCGACTTGGAGTGACGGCCTGGTCTGGTGGGACATGGCAGAACAGTGACTTCATCACTGACATGTCAACACAGTGACTTCATCACTCACATGACATGTCAACACAGTGACATTGACATCAACACAGTGACATGTCAACACAGTGACTTGACTTCATTGACATCAACACAGTGACTTCACATGGCAACACAGTGACTTCATCACTGACATGTCAACACAGTGACTTCACACTGTGACTTGACTTCATCACTGACATGGCACACAGTGACTTCATCACTGACAACACAGTGACTTCATCACTGACACTGACAGTGACTTCATCACACAGTGACTTCATCACTGACATGACATGTCAACACAGTGACTTCATCACTGACATGGCAGACACAGTGACTTCATCACAGACATGTCAACACAGTGACTTGACTTCATCACGACATGGCGACACTGTGACTTCATCACTGCAACACATGGCAACACAGTGACTTCATCACTGACATGTCACACACAGTGACTTCATCACTGACATGGCGACACAGTGACTTCATCACTGACATGGCAACACAGTGACTTCATCACTGACATGGCAACACAGTGACTTCATCACTGACATGGCAACACAGTGACTTGACTTCATCACTGACATGGCAACACAGTGACTTCATCACTGAATAGACGCTGATTATATAAAGAATCTTCACATACTGATACACAGAAACAAGAACGATTTGGACACAGGCACGTAAACTGCTGATCACACAAACAATCTAAGCAGACTGACACAAAGATATGATGTAACAACAGTGCTACAATACCCTGGATTTGCATGCAATTAATAAACCCTTTTCATCTCTATTCTTGTTTTCTGTTCTTCCGTTTTTCTTCTCTTTCATATAAAAACCACAATACTTGTGAAAAAAGGTTGAACTGAACAAACTATCTTTGAGGATACTCAGATGATTTGAAAATAGTAAAAAAAAAAAAAAAAAAAACATCGAAGTTTTGGTTTTAGACCATCTTCAGGACTGATGACATAAATGACAAACAAATATGCATACACCATGATGTATGAATAAATACATAGATCTGTAAATGGACGAATAAGTGTTTAAAGGTGTGCATGTGTGCGCGCGCGCGCATGTGCATGCGCACAAACGTGCATGCGTGCGTGCGTGTGTAATGGGAAGAAGCAAAAAGAGAGACAGACAGATAAGATAAGATAAGATAATGTTGCTTATAGCCCAGGAGAGACAGAGAGAGAAAAGGCAAACAGAAACAGAGATAGAGAAAAAGACAGGGGGAGAGAGAGGAAAGGCAAACAGAAACAGAGATAGAGAAAAAAAGACAGGCAGACAGAGAGAAAAGGGCAAACAGAAACAGAGACAGAGAAAAAGACAGGGAGAGAGAGAGAAAAGGCAAACAGAAACAGAGACAGAGAAAAAGACACAGGGAGAGAGAGAGAAAAGGCAAACAGAAACAGAGAAAAAGACAGGGAGAGAGAGAGGAGGAGTCTTACGACTGGAAGGGGGCTCTTGAGGCTGTGTATGAGAGGAAGAAAAAACAAAACAAAACAAAAACCGCAGAAAAGAGGGGTGAGTGTGGGGATGGGGGGTTGGGTGGAAACTCTTATCAAAAATAAGGTGCACATGGATTGTCCTATATGCATGTGTCTATGAGGGTGCACATTTGGATGAGGAGATGGTGTTTGGGAAGTATATATTACACTCTACATGTCATGTTATCTAACCTATAAATGTTGGGGGTGAATGTAAAGATGGTGGGATGGGGAAATTGGGTGAGGGGGAGGGGGGGGTATGCAGAGAGAAATGGATGAAGGTGAGGTTGGGGGAAAGCAAAGAGTGGGCAAAGAGCTGGAATGATTCAAACTGAAAAAGGCTGAACTGAAACTCTTCTATCGCAAAACTCTGTATACTTTTCAACCTAGAATTTTCAAGGACAAAAACACAGACCTATGGAAACGGAGATCATGGAATAAATCTTTCAACACAACTTTTATATCTTCATGTAGTGAGCGCTGCCCTATCCGAACAAGTGAACGCACTTACTGATAACCACAGTCCACGCATCTGTAGATGCACTTGGTGTTGATGCTGTAGTCATGGCAACGCCAAATCATGGGGATCTCCGGGTGCACTCGATTGGCCTTGATGGCCCTGAAAAAAAAAAAAAAGAAATAAAAACACAATTCACTACAACTATCAGTGTCATATTATCTGTTTATCACCTAAAGTGGAAGCAATCCTCTGTTATTTTTTCAATGTTTTCATCATCATCATCATTACTATCATTTATTGCTGTTATTATTATTATCATCATCATTACTATTTTAAACTGGCATTGTCTCCTTCCCAATGACCTCATTTTCATTCAACACCCATCTTGCATTGAATTTGAGAAGATAAATGATTGCTTGCCCTTCGTTTTCCTTGTCCTGAATGTTGTTTACTTTGCCTAAAGAAGACCTAAGGCATAAATAACCATTACGTGCAAACACTTCCTCAGAATAGCATAACCCAGCAAAGACCATGCCCAATCATGATGTAAGCCTGGCTAACTTGCTATGCCCTTTAGTTCCATTAAAGGTCATTACTCTTTAAAAAAAAATCATTAAAGTAAACACAAACTGTTTTTGTGTTTAATGGTGTTATTTTTTAAATCCAGTTCACTGTCCACATGCAAGTTTCATGTAACTCGTCATCTTTGGCATGCGTACAGCTTGAACTATTCACTAGTGTTGCTTTTCTAGTTTTAAGAATCATCAGTGGGACACTCTGGAGACCCCAGATTAGGACTGTACTATTTCACACAACAAAGCTCTTCTGTTCTGTCTTTTTTTTCCCCTTGTTTCCTTTTCTGTGCCCCCTCAGTGGCATCCCTTCCACGCCAGTCCTTGTCCACCCCACACACCATCACAGTCCTTCTGTCCAATCCACACACCATCACAGTCCTTCTGTCCACCCCACACACCATCACAGTCCTTCTGTCCACCCCACACACCATCACAGTCCTTCTGTCCACCCCACACACCATCACAGTCCCTTCTGTCCACCCCACACACCATCACAGCCATTCTGTCCCCCCCACACACCATCACAGTCCTTCTGTCCACCCCACACACCATCACAGTCCTTCTGTCCACCCCACACACCTCAAAGTCCTTCTGTCCACCCCCCCCACACACCATCAAAGTCCTTCTGTCCACCCCACACACCATCACAGTCCTTCTGTCCACCCCACACACCATCACAGCCATTCTGTCCACCCCCCACACACCATCTGTGTCATCACATCTGCAACCCACTTTCATCACATAATATATCCATCCCACCACTGTCATCACATCTCCATCCCACTGTGTCATCACACCTCCAACCCACTGTCACCCCCACACACCTCCATCCCACTGTCATCACACCTCCAACCCACTGTAAGGCACACCTCCTACCCCTGTGTCATCACACCTCCTACCCCTGTGTCATCACACCTCCAACCACACTGTCATCACACACCTCCAACCCACGGTGTCATTCACACCTCCCAACCCACTGTCATCACACCTCCAACTCACTGCGTCATCACACCTCCCAACCCAGTGTCATTACACCTCCAACCCACTGTGTCATCACACCTCCAACCCACTGTTATCACATCTCCAAACAACTGTGTCATCATATCTGCAACCCTGTGTCATCACACCTCCAACCCACTTTGTCATCACATCTCAACCAACTCTAATCACATCTGCAACCCACTGTCATCACATCTCCAACCCACTGTGTCATCACATCTCCGACCTACTGTGTCATCACACCTCCAACCCACTGTGTCATCACACCTCCATCCCACTGTCATCACACCTCCAACCCACTGTAAGACCTTAGGTCATAATACCTCCTACCCCTGTGTCATCACACACCTCCAACCCCTGTGTCCGACACACATCATCACACCTCCAACCCATGGTGTCATTACATTACACCTCCAACCACTGTCATGTCACACCTCCAACAACTCACTGCGTCATCACACCTCCCAACCAGTGTCATTACACCTCCAACCCACTGTGTCATCACACCTCCAACCCACTGTGTCATCACACCTCCAACCCACTTCATCACATCTCCAACCACTGTGTCATCACATCTGCAACCCACTGTGATCACACCTCCAACCCACTTTGTCATCACATCTCCAACCAACTGTGTCATCACACCTGCAACCCACTGTCATCACATCTCAACCCACTGTGTCATCACACCTCCAACCTACTGTGTCATCACACCTCCAACCCACTGTATCACCTCCAACCCATCACACCTCCAGCCCACTGTCATCACATCTCCAACCCACTGTGTCATCACACCTCCTACCCACTGTGTCATCACACCTCCAACCCACTGTGTCATCACACCTCCAACCCACTGTGCCATCTTACCTCTCACCCACTGTGTCATCACACCTCCCACCCACTGTGTCATCACACCTCAGACCTGCCTACTTCCTGAACTCTGAATGAGTAGAAAATCACAATGCCACTCTCCTAATTTTCGGCCACGTGGCCTTTTTCAAAAGAAAAAAAAAAAAAAAAACAAAAACAATACAACTACGAGATGTCCATCTTTGGCAACTGCTGATCAGTTGCCTAAGATGGACATCACGTAGTTGTATTGCTTTTTTTTTTTTTTTTCTCTTGAAAAAGGCCACGTAGCCGAAAATTAGAAGAGTGGCATTGTGATTTTCTATTATGTTTTCTTCCCTTTGGAGGACTATTGCTTTTTTTTTTGAATGAGTAGTTTCTAGGCCAAAATGAGTAGTTTTACAGCAAAATGAGTAGTTTGCACTTCAATTTTTTTTTCCGATCAACATTTCACACTGGGCCATGTGTTTTGCTTGCTTATATTGTTCTCTCTCTCTCTCTCTCTCTCTCTCTCTGTGTGTGTGTGTGTGTGTGTGTGTGTGTGTGTGTGTGTGTGTGTGTGTGTGTGTGTGTGTGTGTGTGTGTGTGTGTGTGCGTGCGTGCGTGCATGCACCGATCTGTGGGGGTGAGAGGGGGGGGGGGGGGGGGGGGTCGGGGGGGCACAGGGTGGGATGTGTCAGTGTGGGTGTAACTGTGACACATAGAGAGAGAGAGAGAGAGAGAGAGAGAGAGAGAGAGAGAGAGAGAGAGAGAGAGAGAGAGAATCACATCATCTCATAAGATTTGGAATTTTACTGATCATGACAGACAATGAGAACAATGACTTCACTATGTAACAGCTCAGAAACTTATACTTGCTGAAATGCATGTAGACCTGTGCCTATTATTTACTTATGTGTGTGTGTGTGTGTGTGTGTGTGTGTGTGTGTGTGTGTGTGTGTGTGTGTGTGTGTGTGTTTTTAAGTAATATTGTTTTTCCATTATCTATTTTCTGGCAGTCATAAACACAACAACAGTAGCAATTATAATAAATAATTTACAGGCTGTTGTGTCCGTTGTTGTGCAACAGTTGTGTGTGGGATCATGTGTTTTGTGTGTGTGTGTGTGTGTGTGTGTGTGTGTGTGTGTGTGTGTGTGTGTGTGTGTGTGTGTGTGTGTGTGTGTGTGTGTGTGTGTGTGTGTGTGTGTGTGTGTGTGTGTGTGTGTGTGTGTGTGTGTGTGTGTGTGTGTGTGTGTGTGTGTGTGTGTGTGTGTGTGTGTTTTAATACTGTTTTCCATATAATGTATAGATCTATTTTATGGAATCATAATAACAACAATAGTAACAATAATAATGAATACTTATAAATTTAAAAAGAACAAGTTTTTCACCCTTTCCGTATAAATTGGGTGTTAGTACACCTATACTTTTTATTAGAACCATTCTAAGAAGAATGGATTTTTTACACGCATATTACACTTTAAATCTGTTGATTATGATGCTGAGTACACCCACATCCATGGAAACAGTTTTTTTTTTTTTTTTTTTTTTTTTTTTTTTTTTTTGCTGTCCCATCTTCTGTGCCACCTCATTCAGTCATTGGCACTGCACCCACGCCACTCATTCTGAGCCCCTGTCCACAGCCACAGCCCGGCTTGTTCCGCCGCAGCCCCGGCACAGGTAACCCACAGGGAGCAGTCAATGTCAAGAGGAGACACTGCACTGGCGCCGAGTCACTTCGGTGGTGTTCAGTACTGCCCGTTCTGATCCAACATACGCAGGACACCACCTCTAAGCCTCCTACTGACAACAATAATTGCTTAGTTATGGAACTGGCATGAGCAAGCTCTCCCTCTGGTGGGTGCCACCACATCCATCCAACGACAGCCCCTATGAATTTGCCAAAACCACTGACCATGACATATTCAACCAAGGCCATAGACAGACACTGATAGGATTTCAAAACTGAGGTCACCATGAATGCAGGGCATACTTTTATCAATTTTATGTTGATTGATGAGAATGATGAAGATGCTACAGATTTCCATTCCGGTCTGAGACCGCATAGCAGGGCTGTATGCTGTATTTGCTTTCATAATACATCCTGGCGTCAACCAGACCTGAGAGATACAGACACCAGCAGTGTTTGTCAGGAAATTTGACCAACACTCACAAAGACGCATCCATTAAGTGGATGAAACTCGATTGTGTGGTCCCAGTCTTCCAAACTGAGCCAGTAGCAAACTCAAACTCTGGGTACTAGGAATCCTACCAAGAGCCCAGTTTGCTATGGGCTCCTACTAGGAGCCAGTCAGGGCAGAAAAATCTCACGACTTAAAAGGGAATCAAACCCACGACCTCCCAGCTGAGAGTCCACACGACGATGACCACTTCACCATGGTGGCTGGTTGACTTGAATAGTCACTTTTGTCCAAATACAATCTAGGTGTGTATGGACACCCACTGACCCAGAATGCCAATTTTTCCAGCATGTGCAGAAGGTAAGGTAAGGTAATGTTGCTTATATCCCAGCTGACTGCAAAGGACCACATCAGGGCTGTCACCACGTTAAAATCAACTCACAAGTCATAAGAGTTAAAAAAAAAAAAAAAAAAAAAAAAAAAAACTTTCACACATCTCTTTAAATGACATCTAGAAACGCACCAGAAACTTTAAATCTTTCTTCCGTAAAATCTTAAATCAGATGAAAAATGTTTATTAATCTCTCTTAAAAACCCAAAGATCACGTCAGGCGGGACATCTCTGAACAGGATTTTCATGGACTCTGCTGTAAAATGTTTGTGTCTCACATCATGCAAGTCCCAGCACTCTAATAGAGTATGTTTCATTGTGAGTGGAACATGACATGGAATGCACCACGGAGCATCTTCACTCTTTAAAAGGTATGAATGGGTAAAATACGAATGGCCGGTGTTCAACCGGCACAGAACTGTTTTTCTTCTTTGCAACCACCAGACACAGATGTGAGGTGCTCCTTAAGATCTGGACGGATCTGAAAGAGTTTGTTATCCGTCTGTGTATTCCAATCCTCCTGCCAGAGGTCTCTGACATAATCGTTATTTTGGGTTTCAGATCTGAGCAGGGGATATATATACTGTGCAGAAAAACAATACAGAACATAAGATACATATGTAACAAATGACTGCATTAACTGCAGAACAATGATAATGATTTTGTGAAACTGCCATAAATGCATGGGCGTGTGAGTATGAGTGTGTGTGTGTGTGTGTGTGTGTGTGTGTGTGTGTGTGTGTGTGTGTGTGTGTGTGTGTGTGTGTGTTGTTGGGTTCCTACAGATTCCCCAGAAGAAAATTCAAGAGTTTTCAAGATGATTATTTTCAATTCAAGGCTACAACACATACATATGGATAAGCCCCTTACCTGTTTTCTGCCCTAGGTCCACTTGATCTGCTGTTACTTCACACACAGCAGAAACATCAATACTGTTGGTACTAACTGGAAAGTCATATTTTATACAAAAGAACTTCTAAAAGTCTGAAAAGTCAATGCACACACTCACAGCAAATTGCTCACTACCATGTAGTTTGATTCTTCTGCATGTTCTTTTTTCAACAAT
>JADBJO010018651.1:0-34878 GCA_016801955.1 Conus betulinus
AGAGGGAACCGCGTCCTTTCCCCCAAAGTCACGATCAAACGCCAAGTGAACAGCATCGAAGATTTCCAGTATGATGATTTTGTGCTGGAGGGATACAAACCTTACCCGAAAATTGAGATGCAGATGGCAGTATGAAAAGCAAGAATCGGGCGTTGCTGTTAGTTTTGTAGATAATGAGTGTCGCGTAAATTCAAAAGTAAATGGAGTTTGAATGAGGAATATTGTTTTGACATTTATGTAACAGATACTATGCTTATTTATTCATGCCATTGTAATTACTAAATTGCACTCGAACGGATTTTGATAAGCCATGGCAAAAACTGATAGAAGCTCCATTCATTTTCTTTCAATGAAATGTAAACTTTAGAGCAATACTTTAATTTTTGCGATTGATTGTGTCAGGTTGGTGTTTTTTTTTTCCTCAAAAATTACAAATAGTTCTGGGAGAGAAAGGGTTAAAAACCTTTACACTTGCAAGATTATGACTTGAATGGTTGTGAGCTTCATAGCACAGGAAACACGTCTGTAAACACACACACACACAACACACACACACACACACACAAACAACAACACACACTCACCCTTCCATTGGTAATTTTATTGTATGAAGTATGCAGGATTTTAACAGGTTGAAATTTGAAGATTTTTTAGGCATTTGGTTTTGTCTTTCTTAGGCTGAAAGGTATTGAGACATAGTGACTCTAAACTGCATCCCCCTAAGCTCATTTTGGTGCAGACACACCAACAACACGCTGTGGGTAAGAAAAATCTGTGTTATCCATAATTGGTGTTAAATGGAAGTTACAGGATCGAAGTTAAGTGAAAGGTTCTGTATGGATACTGGTGGCAATAGTGTGTTTGTGCATGTGTTTTTTTTTTTTTTTTTGTTTGTCTAGTGTGTGTATGCGCACTTTAGTTGCATGGTTTTTGTTTGTTTGATTGGTTTTAGTTTCCAGCAGTGAAGATAATGCCTAGTTGTAATTGAATGTAACTTGAAGTAGAAAACTAATGCCCTATTATTCATTGTGGCTGCCGAAAAGTACCTTTACCATGAAGCCAGCTTGAGTTTGATCAGAGCTGATCAATCAAACATAGCTGTGCTTTATTTAGCATGCTAGTGTACAGAGAACTATAATGTATGCAATTACTTATTGAGGTTTAATAAATGTACAACACCATGTGTTCAGATTTAACTATGCAAGAGCAGTTATGCTCGGAAGACTGGTCAACCACCAAACATGTGTTCAACTGTACAAAGTTCTTCCTTTTTTTTCTTTCTTTTTTAAATTTTTTTTTGGCTGTGTGTGTATGGGATGTGAATATAAAACTTACTCTTTGCATGTAGTGCCTTTAGTTAACTGGCAGAAGGAGACGTCACACTTGCGCTACAATACTTGTACACAAGACTGCAAATATTTGGTCTTCAATTGGCTGATTGTGCTTTGGTATTCAGAACTTGCTTGTTTTGTTTTAATGTAACCTCCAATATTCTTTTTATCAGACCTGAGAATCTTACTGATTTTTGTCACTGAACATATAATGTTTTGTTATTTCTTGTGCAAGATCTCCTTTTATTTGGCACATGTGTGCTACTGATACATAAGGAAATTGTACAATGGTTGAAATTGAATATATGTGTTAACATTTTATTGTATACAAGCTGATCTTCAGTACGATTAGATGTGATTGTGCAAAGTCCATGTCGCCTTGTCTGTGTAATGGTCCAAGTAATGGGCTTGGTTTGGAAACACACTCGAGGCTTGAATAACCTGACCTTCATTATTATGATGAGGAAAATGAGTATATTCAGATTCCAACAAGTACAGGAATATGGTCAGTGTTAAATAGTATACAGGTATGTTTTTTATTTTGAAGAAAATATGGAACCAAACCAGGTGCACCTTTTGGAACATCTGAATGTTGGGAAAACATGAGGCGTACTCCCATCAGTATGATGGATGTGAAACGCTGTATTGGGTGAAACTCGTATCTTCTTGACCTGGATGATAATTGACAGATCCATGTGCATTGAAATGCTTTCCAAAACGCTTTCCTTGCTGTACTTGATGAGCACTGCAGTCTGCATGGGGATACTGGGGGCTTTAGCTCCCCTGTCTTCTGAAAGTTACGTCTTCCTTGGTCATCTGCAGGCACTGTGCTTCTCTTTTTTATAGCATTTTTGCTTTCTCTCTGCTGGTTACTGTTTTTATACCTTTGTCAGACATGCCTGCCCCAAAATCTTAATATCAGGAACAGATGCTATAAAAATCAGGAAAATGTTCAGGAACAATCAACCTTCCTTTTGTGGACACAATCACATGTGTGTAGGTTCCGATGCCTGATAGAGAATTCGCACTGGCAAACTGTGCCCAAGCAGAAGTTTTCCCTTTTCCGTTCTTCTTGTAAACATGGCCACCTATACTATACTGTTTACGAAAGGTTTGCCAACGGCGATCTTAATTTTCTCATGGCTGCCGCTGTGGTCCATTTTGAGTATCTTCATCATCTGTCTTGTACACTGGCTTCGCAGTCTTGATGCTTGCCATGTTTGATGGTCGAGCACGCTTTTTCTGAACCTCGGCTCCGTTCAGTATGTTTCGTTGACGGATATAGCCGTGTGAGCACAGCGCTTCAATTCAAATGTCCTAACCATCATCTGGTTTGTCCTTCTATGAAAAATTGTCCACTTGTTTGATTGTGTTTTCGTCCCCCCCCCCCCCCACCGTAACATCTGAAACAAACCTTGATTTTGATATTTTTCCATAACAAATACGGTTAGTCCATGACGGTAGGCGTGTCTACTTTGTGGACCTTTTTTTTTTCTGATTTTTGTGGCCACAGTTATGACATCCTAATTTTGTTCTGTAATCAGGTGAGGAGATCATAGAAAGTGTTCAGTTTGTCTGAGCTAGACACTTGGCTGTCCATATTGTGGCATTTATTTACCCTTTTGGCATTCCTTTGTTTTTGTTGTTGCATTTCAATGTTTTTCATCAAATTTTTTGCCTGTAATGAGAGAGACCACGAAACGGGTCTTCAATCTGCGAGGATTCCATTTCCATCGGTTTTCGCCTCTCTAGAATCCCCACCATGGGGTTGCTGCTGGACCACACTGGGGCTTAGCTGGACCCTGGCCTTTTTCAGGGATTTTTCAAGCCAGCTGGTCTCCTGTCAGATTCTGTTAAATATGAAAAGTTTTTGTCTTTCTGTTTTAGAATGGATGATCAGCCTTACCTTTGCATAACAAGATGCGAGCTGCAGAATGGCATATTGGGAACTTGTTCACATTTTTAAGAAATTTGACGACTTGAAATAAAAAGAAAATTCTTGTCTGAATTTAGGAAAAAATCATGAAAGATTTCATTGTTGTGTTTTTAAGATACGGAGTTAAGGTCTTTTGTGGAAAGTATTGTTGAAAAAATATTTCACAGTGAAACCAAAAGGATGCTTTTCAATGTCACCATCTTTCATGGAGTTGTGTATATGCATTCTTCAGGAAATGAGAAAGAAGTCCAGCTCTTTCCATTTATTTGCCAGACTGACTCCTTCATCCCTAAACTCCTGAATTCAGAAAGGTCAGCGGCTGTTAAACTGGGATTTGTCATTGACAGTAGCCACATTGTCAGCTGACCAGTAAAGACACAAAACAGAAGCAGGGGTTCTGAAAAGTAGTCTGATTTGTTGTGAGAAGTTTTCATCATTAACCTGAGGGTGCTTAGGTCTGTGGAGTTTCGATGTGTCACCAACAAATACAGGGTTCACTTTAAGGACAGGTCTTGACAGTCTCACAACCAGGTCAGATTGTGGATTTGAGAGACAGCAGAAAAGAAATGGTACTGCTACTTGATGTTGATGTACAGATCTTTGTTGTGGAACGCTGGTGAGTATCTTATGTTAACGGATCTGACCTTCTCTGGAGGGGATAGGGGTGAGTATCTTATGTTCACGGATCTGACCTTGAGGGGATAGGGGTGAGTATCTTATGTTAACGGATCTGACCTTGAGGGGATACCTGATAAAACCTATTTTCATTTTCATTTGGATCCCATATTTGTGCAGTCTGACTACTTCTTACAACATGCTTCCAACTACGTGGAGAAAATATGATCGAGCATCAGAAAATATTTTGTTTTGATTTGTGTAATATCTTTTTGTTTTTAAATGTTTAATGTGATCCATGCAATCTTTTTTTTTTTTTTTTTTTTTTTTTTTTTTTTTTTTTAAATTGGGATCAGTTTGTTTTAGCATAGACATGATGTAAATTGTTAGAATGATGAAAAACTCGGCCTGTTCATTGCAGACCTGTTTACCCATACAATTTTGCTGTATTTTGTACACGTTTGGTGGAAATACAATTAATATGACAAACTAAAAAGAAATACGTCAAGAAAAATTCTGGAGATGAAGTTCTTCACTGGTGATTGCACTTGCAGAGCTAACCATGGTGGAGGCTTTCACCAAAGAGCAACAACTCATGCTAACTTCTATGCGCGAAATAAACGTTAGGCAGTATCTGTTGCTCAAACTTCTAAAAGTCCGGCAAAAGAGCGTTGGCTCATTCTAAAGCATGTTGATGAATCTGGTTTGAATGTTATTCATAACAGCCTGGAAAGAACCTGCTGCACCATAGTTTATGCAAGCCCAGGTGGTTACAGCCGGGCAGATGGTTCTCTGGTGTGATGGCAGCTACCTACTCCACCCAACTCCTACTTTTACAGAAATATTGAATTTTGTATGCCCTGTAGAAAGCAGTTTTAGGGTGAATAAGTCTGATAGTTACTAGTAATGTAGTATTCCACTACTGTGATACAAACAATGCGTGTTTGCCGCAGCGTGGTTTAAACTTTCTAATTGGAGTACTCCTGTTCTGTAGAAAATACTCTCTTTGGATTTGGAGTACCCTAGGTCAAATTTCGGGGTAAACAGGTCTGCCGTTGACTCGCGAGTGTTCAAGTTGCAAACAGATAATGTTGGTAAGTATGTGCCAGCTTCGCACTGCCATTTTGTATAATAACCATGTTGCCCTTTTTGTTTACATAACAAACTGATTAAATAAACATGTTGATATAAATGGTCTTTTGTGAGCATTGTCTGCGGGAATAGTACACGGTGGATCCTTAATCTATCGACCAGTTGAGCACCAGTTCAGTAAAGTTCATCTGGATGTTTCTATTTCCAATAATTTTGCACATGGTTTTGACAAATTCCGGACTTCTTTTGTTATTTTCTTGCCCCTCTCTCTACACATCAGGGCTAAGCAGATCAAAGACCTGACCATCGCTTCTCCAGACTTGCTATCACACCCATTAACAAGATAGAAACCAGTGTAATCTTGATGCTGTTTGGCCCAGAGGAAATCTGATTTTGACATTTCAGGGAACCAACGAAGCTGAATACGGACTTTTTCCCCCCATGCAATGCAGATTGAAACAATAGTATCGCATTCACTGGAGAAAAGGCAACTTATGTGTGGTTCCTGCACACACACACACACGCACCACCAACACACAAAGAAAATGTTGACTGCAATATATTTCAGTCTGGTATGAAAGCATTTTGGACACAATGGTACAGATTGATCAAAGCCATGTACCATTTGAATTGATGTTGCACAGTGTAGTTGAGAAGAGCAAGTCGCCTCTATATAACGAGAAAAATGCAAGCAACGCTTTTAGTGCCAATCCATTTTATTTCTGATCTTCCACTGGGCAGGAATCTGTATGTGGCTGATTACAGCACAGCTTCAAATGAATAAGTAAACCACCCAACCTTCAGTTCTGATTATTACAAACACAAACCAAAAACAGTTATTTGACTGGGTTACATTGTAATCGAGATCAAACAACACAAGCATGAAATAATGCTACACATTGTTCATGAGCAATACTTAGTACTTGTGTGAATCGCATATATTTATTGGTTGAGGAAAACAAAAGGACGCCCAACAAATCCAGCAGGCCTTGTGTGAAGCTGCATTAGCAACCTCAATTGATGGGCATTTGCTTTCAACTTTTGTGAGAAACGTCTCCGCCACCTGGGAAGCACAAGCAACACTGCATCGTTCAGCATGCAGCAGAGATCTGAACCAGTTACGACTGAACACCTGGTTGACCAAATAAATAATTCATTTAGAATGGAGAAAGTGCAACGGTAGCTGCATTTTGCCCAACAAAATCAAATCTATCTGGCATAAACATTTCTGGAAAATGGATAAAAGCGTCATTCATCCTGTCAAAATCAATAGGGAGGGGAGAGAATACATGACTCTCCACATGCATGGCAACAAAATGCTGGTGCTTAACCCTTCAGGACAATGGTGCAAATAATTACAGGAATTTCTGAGAGTTAGTGCATTTTGCCATGTCCCTGAGTTGCACCTGTAAACAATGAACGAGGCCTACTATGGGGAGGAAACACTAGCTCACCAGTCAACTTTCTAAATATCACTACACAAAAAAAAAAGTACACTAACAAGGCCTCTGATTAGTAAAATTGACACTTGAAGAAAGTTACAACTCCAAAATCAACTGTGGGAGTTGCAAAATGTGTGTGTTCTTTACTATTAGGGTGGGCATGCGTTGTACTGTAGGGCGCGGTGATTATTTCGTACAGAATGTTAAGTTTATTTAGTTTTTGTTCCTGTATGAGTGTACACACACACTTTTTTTTTTCAATGGAACTACTACTAAATACAGGTAAGCTTGTACCCACACCATATAGGATGGGTTTATACTTTGTTTTGTACATATCTTTTTAAATATTTTTGCACTGTCGATGTATGGGTAACAAAGGTTGTACAACTGAGTTCTGATGGTCCGAATGCAGGTGCAGATGCACTGTCGACCACAACATCCAGTAAAGGTTAACACTGTACCTCTGAAAGTTTCTTTGGGTAAATGATAAATCTTAATAGACTTGGCCTACTGATTTCTATCTTTGAAAATTTACTTTTTTTAATCCTGACTTTGCCAAACCAGCATCCTGGCAAAGTGTTCTGATCACCCATGTCAACCCTCTGTGACCGTGGGGGTGGGGCTACTGGCAAGTGGTCAGTTTTGTTTTTGCTGCCAGTAAGCATTTTGATGATATTCGTCTGGCATAAACATTGTCTACCATTCATCACATTATTCCCTGATGGTCTGGCAGCGCTGTGTTTTCTTTCTTTTTTTCTTCTCTCTCATTCTTTCCCGATTGTCACAGGATTAGCCATCTTCATCTGACTCGCATTCTGAATTGGATGATAACAGCCAGCTATCTTTTTCAGATCTTTCTCTTTGGCTCGGGTTAGTCTCTTCCACAGCCTGCTGATGGACATGTGCACATCGCACCATGAGTTGCATCTGCCCTTCCATCAGGTTTGTCCACATCATTTTTTTTCTTTTCTCATCAACATGCAATGCACAGCCATAACTCCAGAACCGTCATAGGTTTCCACATTTTTCAGTAAAATTTTCTGCAGCAGGCGGCATGACTGCATGAACTGAACTTGCACGAACTACCTGGTAATAGAAGACCTTCCTTGTCATACATATCCCAGATTTTCCCTTCGAGTTTTTCTCTAATAAGCCATGCTAACAATTATTCTTCTGTAACATCAATTGTACAGCTTCAAGGAAGCTTGGGTAATCGGCCATCTCCTCAGCTCTCTGTTAACCATGTGCAACCATTGTCGCGGTGCACGACAATGCTGGTTCCAATACTGCACGTTTTTTAAGAATTGTGCATTCATCTTTCCTTTCATTGTCCATAGCCCATACAACTGCAAGGGCTGCCTCCCATTCTCTGACCCCCATCCGCTCTGCCCTCAAATACTGAAATAGTGAATCACAAAAAAAAATCTGTCCAACCTCAAAAACAAAACAAAAAAGGATAATTTAAAAAGACTAGCCTATTACATTCCAATTAAAAAAAAATTAAGGCCAGGCATTGCTGGAAGTGCCAACCATTTTGACAAAATTCATTCGGTCCTGTTTCTTGTTTGTTGTTGCTTGAATCAATGAATTGTCCAGAAAAATCAGTGTTACATCTGTCACTGCACAATGGGCAGCATGCATCCTGGTGATGCTTTCAGTCACAATTTTCGTAAGTCAAAAGGCCCCTGACGCTCGGAGGGAAACAGAGCTGTAGACTACAGCAAAGCCAGACATGGCAGCAAACATTAAACCTCATAAACCAAAACTGGTTTTTATTCCACTTCATATGACCTGGCTTTCTGATTGTGATTGAGTATGCAAAGATGGTACTTTTTTTAGGTTGAAATTCCATTCATATCTCCCACTTGCATGATTCTGAAAAGGTCAATTAATGTATTGGATTCAGAACCATATAAATTTTTTTGTTTCAAAACTGGCCACAAACTCATGCATTGAATGAAAAATGCAGATCTTAAATAAATGTTAGCGAACTGCCAAGAAAAACAGGGACAAACGAATCACAAGACAAAACACAACATGTTTTGACCTCTTAGGTCTTCTTCAGGCAAGATACAAAACAATTAGGACAATGAAAGTGATTGCTTGATCATTTTCGTTATCCTAATTGTTTTGTATCTTGCCCGAAGAAGACCTAAGAGGTTGAAACGTGTCATGTTTTGTCTTGTGATTCCTTTGTCCACATTTTTCTTGGCGGTTTCGCTAACATCTATTTAAGATACGTTTGAATGTCCATCTGCAGTCGTCTCACTTTGCAGCTAAAAATGCAGATTTTGAAAAAAAGGACATCAAGTCAAAGCTTTCTATATAAAACAAAATCTGGACAATATGAAATGATACTGTCAATGGTAGAGTGTAAACAGCAATATTGGACATGTTTTGGCATTCATCAAATAACCAAAGAGAGAACAATCTTTAATTACAAATCAAAAGGAAGCATTTGTCAATGGTTTTCAGAACAAAACGAGGAGTGAATAAAGAATGTGATGAACAATCACGGCTGGCGGAAAACCAGAACCAGATTTTATTCATAATTTTCACAGCCATGCCTGACCTTATTTAGAGGAAAAGAAAAGATGAGGACAATACTAATGCATCCATACCCATGATAATTCACAGCTGTATGCATAAACAGGATTCTCCATTATATAGACTGGTAATTCAGCTCATGGACCTTTGTAGAGGGATAACCAACAATGACAGGCAAGCTGAATTCACAGCACCTTCTGTGATCTTGCTGATAAGTGGGAAATACGCAGTAAGAAGTGTTTTGACACTTGCTGAGAAGACTAAAAATGCTTGCAAACCTAAGAATACAGAAACCTTGTTTTCAATTCACCCCTGCAGGTAAAATATTGATATATGTTGTCCACAACACATCATTTGTGTGTGTGTGATTGAAGCTATTGTAAGCAAGACTGTGACGAAAAGAGCGAAATAAACTGCACAGTTGCTGAAAAGAAGCCAAAATACAAATGAAGCATGCAAACACAGTGCAAAGCAATATGCTAGTCTGTGTTTTTTTTTTTTTTGTTTGTTTTTTAAACACACAACACAGCAAAAGACAAGTGCATTTTCAACAAATGCATTGTTTTCAGACTGATGCAACTGATCGTAGGATTCGCTGAATGTCCCCCACCCCCTTCCACTTGGACATGGTATGGATAGGGTAGCAGACATTGCGAAAGTGCCAACTGGCCAGAGTAAGAAGAACCTGTTCCTATAGGCTTTGTGGTATTATTTTCACAGGGTTCATCCAGACAACAAACTCAAGGACATTTTAAGGACTTCAGTGCTTATAAAATCAAACTGAAGGGCTGATTAAAGGAAAAAACAACTTTTATGCATACTTTGATGCTTCATGCGGTCACTTCCATAGAGTTCAGCAAGTACCAAACAACAGAAGTGGACACGGTTGGCAGACACAAAATGAACTTGAATTCATTTTGCACTCGCACAAAATCCCATGACCAACTTTGGGAAGAGAAGGCCAAGTTGGCTGTTGGCATGGATGACTCATTACAATTAGCATGCTCAAGAAATTGAAAGAATGAAGGAAGTAATGAGGAAACTGAGTAAAGGTATTGACTGGATGACACAAAAAAATGATTGAATGAAGCATCGGCAGGCAGCTCTTCAGTCGGCACTATCTAGGTACTTCAGGTAGGCAACCCGCTGCGTACACGAGAATGTGGATTGTCAGCACCTAAAACCTTTGGCTGGGCGCTTATAAATATGTTATTATTATCATATGTTTTATCAATTCTCTGCATAATTTGCAATTTTCTCACTAAAATGGAAAGTGCTCCTTCAAAATCTCAATTTTTCAAGCACTTTTAAGCACTATGAGATTACAATAACCATCATAGTCCAATTTCTAGACTTTGTTAGTCCCACAATAAGGATATTCAAAATTCAAGGACTACATAGACCCTGTTTTGGACTGTAGGTTCTTTACTAGATGACACATTTTCCAGAAGTAGATCTGTCCATCATTTCTTCCCCATGCCAACCCCAACCCCACCATCTAGCTGTTTTCAATTTCATTGGCAAGAAGTCAATGTTTTCCCCAACAAACACCAATCCAGTCTTCCTGAACATTGTGGATGTGCAGTTGAACCTGCGTGTCCACCCCCCACCCCCCTCAGCCCCCCTCCTCCCCCCACCCCCATTAGACCACCTGTGCAGATGTGTATAGATAATAAATGATTTATTTTGAAAACTTAAATCCAGTCTCAGTTTTGACACTGGCATATTTTGTACATGTATTAAATGAGATTGACTATACGATGCTGAATCAAATGTGTCCATACAATAAATGGAAAACACTTTTAAGAAAAGAAAACCTGACCATACCAAGGTAAATAACAGGCATACAGATAGATATTTATATATATATGTCTTCTTTTAAAGGCAGTTAATCAAACAAAGATTGACTCTGTTGCAAAAAAAAACAAATAAAGTCACTGCTTGAAAGCACGCTTGTAGAAAAACCACAGCACAATAAACTTGAAAGAAACACAAGTACAAATGTGAATAGCTATCCTTGCATTTTCTCTAAAGCATGTGAACACACACACACATACAGAAATCAAGCCATTTGAATTATCAGACCTTTTTCAATTGTTATCAGAGGATATGTATCATAAAAGCTCACTCTTTAAACAGGGTTCATAAAGATTTCTGACCCAAAAAAAGTTCAAGAACTTTTTAAGGGACTTTTCAAACACTTACTTCAAAGATAATTTTAAGAAAAATAGTCACACACATATTGACACAAATTAGAATATTCACCGACTAGGACATTTTTGCATATGCAGCAGAAGGTCTTGTTTTTGTCTCCACTTAGGTCTGCCTGCAACCATTCTTGGTACTTATGCTTTTTTTTTTTCAGCCCAAAGTGCATTAAACGAACACTTCTCCTGCGTGCTGGCTCCTCAATTTCAAGACGGCAGATCATTCTGCCACGTGCACATGCTTCATGAAGGCTGGCAACACTGGGGTTTTTTACCTGTAGCAGACGACTTACTGCAACATCAACAGTCAACTCTGACTTAGACTTGGACTTCTATATTTTTCTTAAAATTCTACTTCAGGTTTTCTTTTTGATACATTCCAGATTTTACACACACATTTTTTCAATTCATTGGCAGTGACAAAATTTTAAGCACTTTTGTAGGACCTATAAGCAAAAACCTGATTTTTAAGGACTGTCAAGCCTTGAAAAGGTGACCCCTAAAATTAAGGACTTTTAAGGATTTTAAAGGACTGTATGAACCCTGTTACAGGAAAAAAAAAAGTACATCCATTTTTAAAGATATCTATTATCTATGACTCTCATTTTCGTCTTGAAGAAAATACTCAGATATGGTGGGGAAATACATATAGTTGTCACTAACAGAAACTGATGATTCTTTTGTACTGGACATTGTCCAAATATGAAACACTAAGAAGAGGCTTCTTACCAACTTTTTTCCCAGCAAAAATGTGCCTAATGAACTTTATAATATAAAGTATGTAGAAACAATTTCATAATCAGCTGATTCAGAGCATATAGTTCTTTGCAATCACATGAAAGGAATCAAATTCTGCCCTTTTTATGCTGGAGACTGCTGGTGCATCAAATGACTTGGGAGCTTGTCTGGGTTAAAAAAAAACACACAACAAAAAAAACAACTAAAAATGTTTTCTAGATTTCTAATGAAGTACCTTGTGCGTCTTGAATAATCAATCTGATCAGAATAGAAAATCAAAACCATAAAATAACACATCAAAATACAATCTTTTTTTAATTCTCAACATGGAGTTCCTTTTCCTTTTCTTTCCTTGTTTCTTTAAACTTTAACACCCCCATCCTGATCCTGTTCCAAAAAAGGGCGGAGAAGGTAAAAAAAAAAAAATATAATAATGATAAATTTCATTCTCAAAAAAAAAAAATGGAGAAAGCCTACAGGCAGAAGAGAAAGTAGAGAGTAAGTAATTTACATTAAAGTTCACTGTAAAAAAAAAAAAAAAAAATCAGATCACAATATTCTTACTACATCACTCACTCCCACCTTCTGGAGAAAAAAAAAAAATGTAGTAAGAGCACAAGCTTGTTTGGTCTTGCTGTATTTTTTTTTTCTTCAAAACACCACTTTTGCTTTAATAAAATATTTTTAAAATGCTAGCTTGTTTGGTCAGAATTCAATACTTCATTTTCATAAACGCCCTTTCTGATTTTAACACTGATCACACAGAGAATCAAGAACTGCATCTCCTGCCTCAGTAAATGCAAATGTTTCTGCACAAGTTTTGATCAATCAAGATATCATCGAAAGCACAAGATCAAAATCATGACCCAACCTCCGCATATTATGCCTGGATCATGCAAAGGTTTTCAACTGATTTTACTTTTTCCGTTAAAAGAATACCATATTGCACTGCACTTTACAAATTTCTGATTATGGTTAATCCTTTCATATAATTTTCAAGCTACTCCTACTGTTCTGTGGTACAGACCATTTCCATGGCGATTACCCCCTCTCTTCCCAAGCCGTTTTTCTGTTTCATCCACTCCATCTTCAGATACTTTTCCTGCAACAAGAAGACTGCCTTTTCCCCCTATTGAACAACAGTTTTTTGTGTGGGCTTTCATTTGCGCCCAAAGCTGGCTGCACTCCGAGCTGGGGCTTTGTCGCCTCAAGGACCAGCACCCAAACTAGCATCAGTGGACATCTGTGTCCAGCCAGCCACTCCAATGGCTAGGAAACTGCCCACTTTGACTCTTCATTCTTCATTTTGACAAGTAAACATCTGATCTACACAGGTACTCCAGTCTCCACAGTCTTATCTTTTATACATGTAAGCCACATGAACCCATACACATTCCTATGCACATACAGTAACAACACAATTCACAAATGTATTGAAACATAAAGGCTCCCACTCCATATTCACTTGCACTAGCACATGATACATTCACATGCAACATCATCAGGAACAGCAAATAAATGCGCACAGTAACAAAATCGTAAACGGCTATCACTATGTGAAACACAGGAACTGTACAAGCCAAACTTAATACACAACGTGCGTCACATCAGACGCAATTACAAAGTTGATTGCTGACAATATTTTAACCGGCTGTTCCTCACACGTACATAAACACATCATGCTCTTCCAAGCTTGCTCTCTCGCACACATCACTCTCGTTTACCCGGTTTCACTCTGTCTCCTATGCAGCGACATAATGCTGCAGAGGGTCACTCTCCCTGTTCTTTCGTTTATTGCACATATCTTTCTTCTTTCGCTTGTGGTTCCATCTCTCTATTTCACAAACTACAAACTAATTCAGTGATTAACTCACACATGAAGCAGCACATTGGTGCAGTGGCTTGCCTTCTCTCTATTACACCTGTCATTCTCTTTCAGCAGCTCTCTCATAAAAACACACGTTTTTCATTCAGTGGCTCTTTTCCCATCATTGATATACACATAGTGGCTGTCTCCTACTATGTCATATGATGCACCCACATTCATATAATTCTCATGCAGTGGTTCTCGGTGCCTCTCATACACAAACAAGAACACCATTTTCCAATTTAATGGCTCTCTTCCCCTCAACTTACACCATTCTAATCCACTGTTTCTCTCTCCTTCACATATGCACATTTTGGTTCCTCTCTCTCCCTCTCATGACAAATACCATTCTCTTCAGTGGTTCTCTCTTCCTTACACACACACACACACACACTTATTCTCCTCATTCAGTAGCTCTTTCACTCACACACTCATCATTCTCATTCACTCTCTCTCTCCCCCTCTGTCTCTCTCTCTCACAGCTCATCATTCTCATTTCAGCAGAGCTATCACTCCTCTCTCTCACTCACATCAGTCAGGCCCAATAGTTTGCTATGCACATCTGCCAAATCTGAAAGTGACCACTGACTGAACTTTTTAAGAAACAGATCCAGGTTTTGTTTTCTCTGGAAATCATTCTTTCCTCTTTCTCAAATCACAGTTTCTCTTGGAAATCATCCATTTTTCTCCATGCAGCAGACGCAAGCAAAGAAGCCATGATGTACAAAAAAAAAGACACTTTCTCTCAAACAGAAAAGAAAAAAAAAAATCACTGTTACTTCCTCTACAATAGAAAACACCCAAAAAGATGGACACAAAAATTGGCAAGACAAACAGACTTGGTGAATAAGTTTAAAAGCTGTAACCTCAATATGAAAAAAACTCAAATAGAGTTCAATCTTTTCAGTCCCATTGGAACAGCGCACAAATGGATGCATGCCATAAAACAAAGCTGTGTTTTAAAGTTCAATGTACATTTTTTAAAGAAGACTGATTTCAAGGACTTCAGCTCACAAGTCTCACAATCCAACCCTCCATTTTCAACTTTCACACATGGTCACAATCTTTGCTAGGACATCTCCGTGTCTGGGAATGGTCATCATGTATGTTGTGGTATTTGTGGAACTCTGAAAGGACACAGAACAAAAGAAACATGATCAATTTCAGGTTGTCAAGAAATCATGCCACACTAATTTCTTTGATCACCTCATTCTCGTCACTCCCATCCCCCTGTCCTCTAATATCACTCCTTACACTAGAAGACTAAGCAGTATTCGCTTTTTTAAGTATCTTGACTGTTGCTGGGACCAAAATTCAAAATTCATCCTGCCATTGTTTATTTGAACCAAGATTTTAAGCAGCTGTTCCTGGCTGTACACACACACACACACACACACACACACACACAAAATAATGTTGGATACTTACTGCTATCCTCTCTGCAAATCTGAGGGGAAAAAACAACCTTATAATGGAAATATGGATCTTATCTTTCAAAGAACTGAACTATCTACCTTTCTTTCTTTCTTTCTACCTGCTAAGCGCTGCTAAGGTTTCACAAGCTATTTTAGAAATTTTGAACACTTTAGGTGTAGCACACTCCAAACTGAAGGTAAAACACTCATATGCTGTATCACAAGAAGCGCTTTTTCATGGGCACTTATTAAGAAGACACAAATGTCACTAGTACCACATGGTTTTTGACTTGACCTAAAAAAAAAAAAAAAATCAAAATGACCAACGAGTCCACATCAATACAACAGGCAAAATTGCAATCGTTTGTAGCAAATGTTCTTCTGCTTGTTCATCCTCCTCCTCAACACTGGGGCTTGGTCATTTTTTTTTGACCCAATAAGTCTATCCAGTCTAAAGTACACATTTTCTTAGTTTTGTATAGCTACCACTAACGCCTGGGAGTTGCTATTGTCAATCTTTTTTTTTCTTTTTTTTTTTTTGCTAAACCAGCCTGCACTTAGTGTGGAAGCAAAATGAACACAAACTACGCCAAAAGTTAAACACTGGGCAGCTCTGGGAAAGAACGTGTTATATGCCCGTTTATTCCTCTTCTGTAAAAGTTTGAGGATTAAGAGTCCACAATGACATACCTGGAACAGAAACACAAGTTAACCCGTTCACCACCGCCAGCGTTCTATTTCGCATAATTCTTTCTATAATGCCAGTCCATTCTCAAAAAAACCTCTTATTTCAAAACACATACCACATATGTGAACTGCAGATATCTCTGGAACTAAACAATCAGTTCTCATGCGCTTTTTGTGAAATTGTGCAGATACACTACATTTTCATCATAATTACAAACAGGTTATTAAGGGGGTAGACAACAACAAGTTCAAATCCTTAGTAATTTCGAAGAGTAAAAGAAAAAATGCAAATAAACAAAAGGATGTTATCTTTCTTCTCACATAAAAAAGAAGAAGCATGCCAACAACTCTCAACAAGTGGAGGAAAATACTCCCCTCACAAATGAAGACCACAAGTATGGTATATCCCAACAGAAAAACGGAAGAAACAGCCACAAAACCACTACTACTCCAACAGCTGGGCACGCACACACACACACACCCACACACACACAAACACACACATGGACACACACACACATTCCTATGCCTAACTGGTACACATGAAAGAAAGAAAAGAAGAACACACACACACACTACACAAATCCTTCACTCTCACTGTTGAAATCAATATTTTTTTATGAAAACAAAGTCATTCACCTGCCTGTTTGGTTCCCTGACACCTTGGGAGCCTTCATAATTCCCCACTCAACACATCACCTGCTGCTCACCTCTGCTCGTGTCAGTCAGCCAAGCCCCCTTAACCTTGACCAGCAAGCCAGCACTGTGTTTGGAAGTTCATAGCCTCCGCTTCAGCTATTCCTCTTGCTCACACCCTCACACACTCTCAACCCTGTTGTTGCTGATTGGCTCAATGCCGAAACACTGGGCACACATACTGCCTGCTTCAAATCTGTCTTTGTTCTTTCCCCCCCACCCATGGCCCACGCCCCACTACTTGGCACATGTCCAATTCCTCACTTTGCAGTAATTTGGTTTACGACTCTCGCTATCCCATGTTTCCTGGTCCCTATCTGGTCTTCTTCATCTTGAATCAGGATCAACTGTCTGTCTGTTCAATATTTCAGCACTTGATCTGTGGTAAATGTAGGCGAGGTCATGTACGTGAAGTGCTTTTTTGTGATGTCACAGTGATGGGAAAACACAATCGGAATAAAATTGATTAAAACACTTAACTGAACAGCGTTCTGACAAAGCAAATGGCTGTTAGCACAGTCAGGTCATCCCCCAACATATGACGTTTATTGCTGGCTTTCTTTCTCATGAACTTGGACAGTGAGAGTATCAGGAGTTAGGTAACCCTAGGTTTCTCACATTTCGGCAACGTCGGCAGTGAGCCACGTGGTCACCGAAATGTGACGTCTGTGGCTAAGGGTTAAGTTCACGTCCAACCTGCTAAAACCTGTCCCCTGCTTCCCTGTTAAAAGCCTGCTACACTGAGTCGATATAATGTCACTTGTTAAACCCATGACAATCAAGTCCACTGAAATAAAGTTCAACACAGACTGAAAATGTGACACATTAACATCCACAACAGAACTGAGGCCTCACCTGCATGAGCCACTGTGAATGGTAAGGAGGCGTTGGGATGCACATGCTGCTGGACTGACCGGGACTGCTCACCACACTGAAAGAACTGCCTACATATGTTATATCGGATGCTGACGAGACGGGAACCAAAGCCATCTGATTTCGACAATATTGCTCTTGCCGGTGCTGGTGAGGGGTTTCAAAGTCTCCTATGCGTGCACTTTGCTGGGTCAATCCTAGAAGGCCATTCTCCTCCACAGTCACCAGTGGCCCAGATTGATTCTGATGACCAGACACAAACATGATGGAGTGAGGTACATTTGGTTCTATGCTATAAACATTCAAAATTCTAAATTGGGAAAAAAAAAGGCTTAATAACTCCAGGATCATGTATCTTTTCTAATGCCTTTTCAAGGAGACATTTTTTAGAGGACATTCAAAGTGCCACAACATGGTACCTTCTCCATTTAGCCTCTCTGTGTGTGTGTGTGTGTGTGTGTGTGTGTGTGTGTTGTGTGTGTGTGTTGTTGTTGCTGTTGTTGTTGTTGTTGTTATTGTTGTCACACCCTGGCTAAAAGACTCCAGGGATCATCCAAACAGCCGAAGTACTCAAACATTTTGGTACAAATGCATCAGCTGGGATGAAAACATTATGTGTGTGACCGTTTTTGATTACCCCGCCACATGGACAGCACACTCTGACTTCGGGGGATGTGTGTGTGTGTGTGTGTGTGTATTAATTCTCCAGTGGCATTACTCTCACACCACTCATTCCTATGGAGCGTCAACCCTGGCAGTTGACAGGAACATGTCAGGTCCTCATGAGGCAAACCAGCCAGAGGAGACACATACTTTTTCCAATGTCATCAATGATTTCTCTGTTTATCAATGTTCATTTCAGCGTGCTTGACTCTATCACCCCTCATTATAAAATGCACAATAGTCAACTGATTAGCTAGAGTCTGTGGTGAACCTCGTGAGGGGGTGGGTGGATTCAAATGGTTGCCCTGTGAAAGATGTGGTAAGTGGAAATGGGGATTTTCTTATGTATAAGGGATCTACTGAAAATACTTTACAATCAACAAGAACTAATTTTCTTTTGATGTATGAAATCTTAAAACAATATTAATGCAAACAAGCTATTTACTTACTGCATTGAAAATGCTCTAGTCAGTGGCCCGTGGCAACGCATCTGAGATGAGAAATCAAATTGTGAGGACTGTGTTTCCAGGCAAGCCCGCTATGCTGACTGCATAGATTACAAAATGTAGTCAAACTTCACTGGGCTAAACTGAATCTTTGAGTTGTCTTTGTTGATTCAAAATGCCAAGGCTACTAAAATCATCCAGTCATCCTATGTTTATTCTCTCCATCGCTTTCACTTCAATTTGTAGCCAGTCACATCAGTTGGCAAGAGAAGAAGGGTATGAGGGGGATGTGAGGGTGGTGGTTGGAAATATTTTTATTTAATGTAAAAATGGTGGCATAAGAAAGGGAAGCAACCCTGTTGAAATCCAACATCTACACATTCAAATCTTCCCAAACAGCCAGCATCAAAGACAATGGAAATACAGCCTTATTATCAATTGGCAGATAGACTATGGTCAGTAATAGTGGATTGGTCATAAAAAAATTGCAAGCACTGCTTCCCTACATAATGATGGCATTATTTTTTATACCATGTTTTGCACAGAAAGAAAATAAACTCACCAGCTATGTTGTCTTGATTTTGGACATCATTCTAGAGACATGCTAGCTTATATGTGAGCACATGCACCCACAGACAACAAGCATGCGCATACACACCGCACATTCTACACAGCCACAGGATATGTACAGCAGCAGTGTCACAGGCACTGCACTGCACTGACCTCCAAAGTAGTGACCAGTGGGTGTGGGCCATCCTCCACTGTCCCTGATGCACCCCAGTGGAAGCAGGACTAATCAGCTCCAAGCTGGCGATGCAGGACTCGCCGGGATTCAGGGCCTCCACCATGAGCAGCCAGGGTGACCCATGTGGTCTCCTGTCAAGCACCGCAAACTGCATCCAGGTGGCCAGCGCTCTTTACCTGAACGACAATGTACAAAACTTTCGAAACAGATATCATCTGCATTTGTCGTACAACCCCGCCTTTCTTAACCTGGATCAAGATATTACCAGTACAGCTACCAAACCTAAATTGTCTGACAGTTTCTGGATAAGGACATTACTGACATTACAATCAAACCTGAACTCTCTTAACATGGTCCAGGGCATAAGTCATTACTTACAGGGGGAAAAAACTTCAAATTCTCTTATACTGTTATAGCTTCAGATTTGGACATTACTGACATAACTGCTGAACCTAAATCCTTAACCTGAATCAGGACATAACTAACACAACCGTCTATTACTTACAGGGTGGAAAACTTCAAATTCACTTATAGCTTCAGATTTGGACGTTACTGATATAACTGTTGAACTTAAATCCGTTACCTGAATCAGACTTAACTAACACAATAGTCAAACCTAAAGTCTCTTAATCTGGATCAGGACATTCTGGTACAGCAACCAAACCTCAGATTGTCCTCTTATTTCTGGATTAGGACATAACTGATGTAACTGTAAAATCCAAACTCTCATAATTTTTGGATCAGGGCATTACTAATACTACAACCAAATCTCAAACCGTCATTTAAAATCAAAAAAAATTTTTTTTTTTAGTCGGACATTACTGATACTGCAACCACACCTCAAATTGTCTTATTTATATATTTGGACTTTATTAATAATGCAACCCAACCTCAAATTGTCTTATCATTCTGAATCAGGACATTACTGATACTGTAACACCAAACCTCAAACTGTCTTCTGGATTAGGACATTACTGACATAATTGTCAAATCTGAACTCTCTTAGCCTGAATCAGGATTTTACTTTCATAGATGTCAAACCTCAAATTGTCTAAATCTTTCTGGAATAGTAACATTTTTATTAATATAAATGTCAACCAACACTCTTTTCATTGGATCTGATGACCTGATCACAACTATCAGAACTCTATTCTCTAAACTTGGATTACGGCATTACTGATACAACTGTCAAAACTAAACTTTCCTTTCATGCATCATGACAATACATAGAACAATCAAACCTTAATTGTTTTTAGTTCAGAATCCAGTCATTATTGATATAACTGTCAATCTCAACTCTCTTCACTTCCTAATCAAACTCAAAACATCACGGACACCAATTTCAAACTTCAGTTGAATTAGTTTTAGTTCAGAACATTTTGCGTAGTAATTAGAACTGTCTCAACTTTTGATACAAATTCATACTTTTTACATCCACCATTTCCTCGGAAAAGAAAAAAGCAACATTTATTTTAGTCAAATAACATTTTCAGTGACTAACTTTCCCAACAGTAAGGCACCCTTACTATAAAACTGAACTGAACTGCAAGTCTTTTTAAACTAAATTGTTTTTCCATAGGATAGTCCCCCTCCCTCCCTAAAGCATTCAGACATTCTTACAATAACACTAGCGATGAAATGTAAGAATATTTCAACACTACTTTTTTTCTCCTTTTCCCCAATACATAACTTATAAAAGGCTGTATATCACAAAGTTAATAGTGCTGGCATTTTTCCCAGCCTGAAAAAGAGTTATAAATACAAAAACAAATTCAAAGAAAAAAGCACCGTCTCTGACCAAACAGGCCAGGTGAGTTACCTGAGTTCTTGATGCGCCATGTCTTATAAAATTTGGTGTTTGGTGGAATAGATTCTCCTTCTCCAATGGTAACATCATCCACCACCGTCATAGATGGGAGTGTCACAGCTGGCTGTTCGATGTCGTAATAGGAACAGATTGCTGCTTGTAGATTCCTGTGCAGCAAAACAGTTAGTAAAAATACGGAAAACAGTTCTACGTGAATACATAAGCAGATAAAACAACAGAATCCACTGTCTTCAAAAGTGATGTAAAATTATTAAACTGAAGACAGGAGAAGTGAGGTCTTCAGAACTTATCACAGGAATAATGAATTTGATGTTTCTACTTCTACTTTTCATTTCAGAAGATTCATGCTCTACATCTTTCTAATAATCCCCTTCATGCAAATACGATAACAACTCTATCACACTCTCTCATATCTTCTTTTACATTATGTTTGTGACACAGACCTTGACTTTCTGTATGATTATAAACATTCTTACTGTGCCTTTTTTTTTTTTTTTAATAAAACTGATAGATAGATTGGTAGATAGGTTGATAGATAGATAGAAAGTGACAGAGGGAGAGAGAGAGAGCTGAGAGAGAGAGAGAGAGAGAGAGAGAGAGTGATACACACATTCAAATACATTAGATCTGCTCAATCTTGTGCTAAAATAATTCATCAGCAGAAACTGACTGATGAGCCAAACAGTGCTAAATATATCTGCAACACTGAAATCGTTGGATCCTGAAATTTGGATAAACTGAAAAGAAACCTCAATCCCTTCAGTTCTGTGAGAAAATACAAGACTGCACTGTGATGAATTATTACCAGTTTCAAGCCTTGGGGGTCTTCTTTAGTTCTTACCCAGCTGAAATTCCATAAAACAAACACAAAACAAAAAAAAAAGGGGGGGGGGGGGGGGGGGGGGGAGGGTGAGGGTTTTCTTTTTGGTCCTATACAAGCACACACTCTCACTGAGAAATAAGCAAAAATCACTGAAATCAGAGGAAAGTGTGTGTGTGTGTGTGGGGGGGGGGGGGGGGGGGGGGGGGGGGGGGAGGGGAGCTGCCCCCTTGCCAGAAAAAAATGCTGATACTTTCTTTCAAAATGCTGCAGTATAATGCGAAACTGAGCATACATTAACTTTACTTGTCTCACTTTGAGGTCTGATACTTAGAAATAGGACCGTTTGTTCTCACAACTTATCAATCTTTTTCAGGTGTAATGTGATGTCACTCTGTGTGTGTGATGTGTTTGTGGGTGTGTGTTGTTTGTTGGTGTGTGTGCTGGTGAATGTGGTATGTGTGTGTGGTGTGTGTGTGTTGGTGTGTGTGTGTGTGTGTGTGTGATTATCACTTTTAGCCAAAATATGATTAATTTGTGGAAGGGAAGTCGGAGCCCTTGCACAAGGAAGGCACAGTACGTTTATGGTGCTATCAACAGTGACTGAGTGGTGACTACCACCTGTATCAAAGAGACCAACTGTCATTTTCACTTCAGACGACTCTTAAGTTAAGTTGATACTTGCTGAGTCACTTGGATCCAAAAGTATCAAGAAGAGACCTTACAAAAAAATTCAAAACACACAAACACACACACACACACACACACACACACACACACCACACACACACACACATGCATACATGCATGCATGCATCCATACACTTTTTTTTTTTTTGTGTTTAAAATATCATAAATGAGTAAAGGAAAACTGAATTACTGAAAAGTACATGACCATTTCCTTTCAGTTTCCTCCTGTTACATGGTCTATACTGGTGCATTGTCATAAAGTGGGGAAAAATAACTGAGAAAAAAGGAAGAAGGGAAGGAATGTTACAGGCGCTTTTCAAACTTTGCACCTGGGTGATTTAAAAAAAAGTTATGCTCTCACTCTCTCTCTCCTCTCTCAATCTCTCTCTCCTCTCTCTCTCTCTCTCTCTCTCCAAACCTCTTCTCTCGCTCAAAAAGTATAATGTCACTCTCACAAAAAAACTCTCATAGTCTCTCTCTCAAATCTCTTCTCTCTCTCAAAACCTCTCCTTCTCTCTCTCTCTCTCTCAAACCATTCTCTCTCTCAAACTCTCTCTCTCTCAAACACTCCACACACTCCAACACACACACCACACACACAACACACACACACACAACACACACACACACACACACACAGTGTGTGTGTGTGTGGTGTGTGTGTGTGTGTGTGTGTTTTGTGTGTGTGTGTGTGTGTGTCACTCTCTCTCCTTTGGTTTAATGATGATTGGTTTTGAGGAAGAGAATGAACACAAACACAGTGGTGCAACAGAATTTCATTCATGTTCAGATATGACTTGACCATGAGGATGGGGATAACTAAGATAGATTCAAATTCTGGTCTGAGACCACAATACAAGGTCTTCATTCTAAACTTCTCTTCTTGCATGACTTCATGACAGATATCTGTTGCCTTGATCACTGTTGCCCAGCTACCATGTTTTGGTCAAAAATAAAATTTGAGCACAAACGGTCTCAGAAATTTGGCTATGTGGCTCCCAGTCTCCATTTCAGCCAACAGTGTGGCTACACTATACTCAGTGGATAGATAGAAACCAGAGAAGAAAAAAAAAATCGGAGAACCAACTTTATTATCCAGTTCAATCAACTGTGCAGCCATCATCATACTTAATTAAGCATTGACTGCATAGCCACAGCTTTTTTTGTTGTTTGTCCCAATAAATCATCCTTGGAAAAAAGATCTCAGCAAACAAAAGAAGACAATGATGGACAAGAAGCCTATAAATTATTTGTTGAGCTTCTTTTCATCTATAGATTGTGCTTCTGCCTGTGGCTTCCCAGATACTGCCGGATTTATTCAACTAACATCTGACTTTAAGATCAGAATCAAATAGCCATTTCATTTAGATTCTTGTTGTTCTATTAACACATGCCATCAGAAAATGCATATACACTGATTATCATTTCAGAATGCCTTAACACTGATGGAGTATTTTCTGTAAACACTGAGTTGGCTCTTTGTGACCTCTGACTACATAACAAAAGCAACAACAACAACAACAACAACAACAACACACACAAAAAAAGGAACACTACGGGTACACTCATTGTGAGAAACTAGGTCACAGATCAATAGTAAAACTACTAAATTTATAGGCAGTGTGACATGGTATTCGGTAAGTCACATGGGCACACTTATTAGGCCTGTGAATTTTTTAAGTCATATAATTTCAGTTTGGTGATAAGATTTAACAAACTGATTATATTCTTCCAATCTATATTATTGTGTGTAAGTATAATATCCATCTCATAATCAATGGCTCAAAACTAATCCAAATAATAGATGAATATAAATAAAATAATCAAAAACAGCCAGCAAAAACACCACCAAAATAGAATGGGAGCTGATTTTATTGATGCTTGTATGCTTGTTTCAATTTCATTACTTTAATTTTTCATACAGAACTTAATGCACCTAGATATAATATCAGGAATTCAAATGAGAAACTGAAGACCAGATGTTGAAAATATTTTTGATTTCATTTCCTCTAATTCACACTAATACTGACGTGGACATGATATCAAAGTTTACAGACTGGAACAATTACAGGTGTCCTGTATAACCATCAACTGCCCTTTACATGGATGACACTGGGGAACGGGCTATGGGTCACAGGAATTGAGGAAATGATCACAACAAAGCATGGTTTCGCTGATGGTTATTGACCATACTTCATGAAAATTTGTTTGCCTGCTGATACATTAAGGGAAAAATCAGAGTGCAACTTTGTAATAGTGGCTCACCACAGTAAAAAACAGGCTAAACTAAATCGAAAATATCCTCTTATAGGTACTGATCATTTGAACAAGTAACAAACTTAAACAAGCGAAGACCAAGCAGAGTGAGATCTACAGTTCAACCAATACAATAACAATGGCAGATCCTCATAGAACTCTGCGTAAACTATGATGCTACTGATCTGACCCTAAAGATCTGATCTGAATCTGTAACTGATCATTGATCTGATCACATACACTAAAATATGAAAAAGCTTTATGTGATCGAGATGATAATAAAAAAAAAAACTAAATAATAACAAACTTGCCATATGCAAGGTGATCAAAAGTTCAAACCAACTGTAAAATCCAAACTGCACTTGATTTAGTGAAAAACGTTGCTTGTTTGCAGTGATTGACATTAATTTATACACACATAATCTGAGGATGACAACATAAGTGAAAACTGGGTCATCACATGGTTGCAAGATTGAAAAATTTTTCAAACAGTAACCAGGTCAAGAAAAACATGATTTTCATGTAAGTCTTGAGATTCAGCAGGTTGGTTTCCACCTTGGTTTTCCACGGCACACATTTATACTTTTAAGATGTTTTATAGAGCCGAAAGTACCAGTTGGGGCCAATCGTAAGAGCTATCCACAACTGAAGTGCCAGAGCCATCAGCTGAGGAGCAATTCTGCACAGTGTACTACACTGCACTGCAAGTTTTCGTTACACATTGAAAATAATAAAAAACCATATTCAAAGTCAGGAACAACCCCAAGAGTTTACGATGCTGACCATTTGACATTTCTAAGATAAACCCGTTTAGTCATTTTCACAGATTTACGCTTAGTCTGTCATTTATGATTAATAAATATGTATAATATCTGTTTTTTGTCAAAAGAGATAATTAATTCCCAAAATATACCATGCACGGAAATGAAAGTGACTTGTACAAGACTTTTTCAGGGACTACAAATCCTAAAAGTGATTTAAATGTGAAATAAACACAAACACAATGTATATATTATTACACTAGTCAAATGCACACAATATTCACATAAAACCATCAAATGAACTCAAAGTTTTGCATTCTGAAGTAGGTATAGACCACGGAATTTGGTCCAGTGGATATTTTTCACATTACTCAGTTTTGTGAACTTTCAGCTAAACGCTATTGTGACTATATCATCGCACAAGGTATCACTGTCACACTCAGAATCCGTTTTATGTTGTGAAATCTATGGCCTTTAAACAATTTTTTTGAGTGTGTGTGTTTGTTTCTTTCTTTCCTCCTCATATTTCAGCGTATCTATATGACTCACTTTTAGATCCACACACCAAATCTATTTTCATATTGACAAAAAGAAATTTTCCGAATCGAAATTGACCTATTTCTTCCTGAAATCAAAACAGCTGAAAATCAGCTGATTCGTTTGATCAATGATATGGAAACAGCCCCTCCCACTTTCATACGTTTCTTTGAAAAAGTTCAGAATTACCAATGATCAAGATGGGCGAGTACTACCTGACTGATAGATAAGCATATAAAACATCACCATATCAACAACTGACCCTTGTCGCAATAGCACAGATTGATTTTTTTTTTCCGATAAAATGAACTTACCAATTGTTCATGTCCAAGAAAAACGCACAAGAATCAGGATTCACTGTGTTCCCCAGGAATTTTTGGAATTCTGCGATGAGGACTTCTCGGTCTGTAGTACCCCATGGCACTGAACTGCTGAAGTAGCTTTTCATCGAGATCGTTATCAACATCCATCTTGCTGACAGTTAAAACGATGCATGCATACGACCGAGAAAAACGTACCTTCGCCACCTGGTAGAAAACTATTAACAACATAAGTTCACACGCAATGACGCTGACAGCTCTGACGAGTTTCCTCTTCCTGCGCATGCGCATATGAAAAAGAACGAATCAATGTCACGGTCATGTTAGCCTTAGGCCTGGATGGGGGGGAGGGCAAGAATTTGGTTCGTGAGGATAGATAGAGAGGAGGTTGTTGCAATGCTGTTCTGTTTATAATGTTGTTGCTGATTCTTTGTTGTTGTTTTGTTCGTTTGTTTTTTCTTCACGCTATCATAAAATGAAAGGACAGCAGCTGGAAATTATCGCACAAAGTTCATGCACACAATATGGGGAAAAGTACGAGAATCTCTGCAAAGAATGTAATCCATGATGACCACAGTTACAAAATGCACAGAGGGGAAGGACCTAGGAAGTTATACTTGAATAACGAACTACGAGAATCTCTGCAAAGAATGTAATCCATGATGACCACAGTTACAAAATGCACAGAGGGGAAGGACATAGGAAGTTTATACTTGAATAACAAACCGGAATTTTGATCCCCATAATCATAAATGCGGGGGGGGGAGGGGGTGGATCGTTTTTAGCAGTTAGAGCGAATTTTTTTTTATCGACCAGGATCAATAATACTTTGAACAATCTCCCCGAGTCAGTGGTGGTTTCTGCACCATCAGTAAATGCTTTCAAGAGAAGACTTGATGAACATTGGAAGAATCTACCATCATTGTATAACCCTACTTGCCCAAGAATAACTTCTGAAAAAACTGAGCTTGCACGCAATGCTAAAAATCAAAGTTAGAATTAGACGAATAAAAGTAGAGCCTCAATCGCTCTTAATACTATACGTTTAAAATGTATGGTATTTTAAGAAGGGCTTTTTCTTTCATGGACTGAGATAAATTTTCTGAACTCGGGTGTGCATGCGAGTTGCCAGTGGATCCACGTCTGGGGTATGGTGATGCTATCTGGCATAAAAAAAATGTCAATCCTGGTCGAGAAGGTGCAAAGAAGAGCAAAAAATTAATTTGTTCAAGGGATCTGAAATATAGACAGCTGCCGTACTTCAACTATATACTTGAAAGAACAGAATTAGGGATGATCTTAATCAAACCTCTGAAATTAACTCTCTCTCTCTCTCATCTCTCTCTCTCTCTCTCTCTCTCTCTCTCTCTCATCTCTCTCTCTCTCTCTTATTGACATTATCGGTTGTATTGCTACCTTATTGATTTTGTTTTTTCTTTCTTCATTTTCTTCTTCATAGGCTTCATTCTTTTTTCTCTATTTTTTTTTCCCCTTTTTTCTTGTTTTACATACCTGTGTTGTAGTGTGTGCGCGATCTAAATGTAGCTGGTAGAATATATATCTCTCTCTCCTCTCTCTCTCTCTCTCTCTCTCTCTCAAACATACTTTGCCGCTGTCCTCTTCCCATTAGGAAGCTGAACTTACATGCATCTTCCTTCGCTGCGTGTTACGACACAACACCTGACGCCGGCTCGCCTATTCAGTGTGAACATCACTGCTCCAGTGACGCGTGAAGGTGACTGCTGCTCTCGTACTAGATGTTGTGGACAGAGTCCAGTGTAAATGGCGCAAGCCCGGGGCCATCAGATGTGATGAGTGGGAAAGTCCCAGTGTTTTTACTACCAGACATTACTATATGCAGAGCAATGAGAGAGGGTAAGAAAAAAAAAAAAACAGAACTGAAAAAAAGGGGGGAGGGGGGGAGACAACATGACCTGAGAAGATTTCCGTTTACATCTCTGTCCAAATGCCTCATACAAAATGTATCATGAATTTGCTTGTTGTAGAAGATAAAGTGGAATTTGACGCAACAAAGACGTTACGTCAACTTTCGTCTCTTACGTATATAAACATCATACATATAAATGTGTTGAGTCTTCTGAACCGCCGTATTCTGTAAAACTTCCTCGTGGTTGGTGGAAGATGGGCTCGGTATTCACTTGCTGCGATTCACCCCCATCCCCCCCCCCCCCCCCTTTCACCACTATCTCCACCATCACCCGTCCTCCAGGCCCCCCCGGGCCACCAAGCCCCGAACTCCACCTAGACTCCCCACCTCAACGTGTGATGAAACCATAGGCACGTGCAACTGCACATTATTGCACTCACTCTCGCTTCATCAATTTGAAGACAGTACCCTGTTCTCCACAGAAAAGAAAAATGTATTGCCTTTAATGTATAAGTAACGAGCCAATTTTTTTTTATATGGACCAGAGATATCTTATGAACATGAACCCCCAGCAGTGAATATGGTGGTTTTTTGTTTGTTTGTTTGTTTTGATATATTAGAAGCGAAAACAAACAAGTTTGACGAGTGGACGCAGATCCCATGCGAAGCGTTCCTCAACACACCCCAAAAGCACAGAATCTGTCCTAATTCTTCTTGATCCAGTCTTCAGTTTATGCGCCGTATGTCAACATATCCATAACCACTATTGTAGCGCTGTCGCAGCCCCCATCGCTCACCAAGCGACACGCGAACATTCGTTTTGTACTGTGGTGGCCGGTACCGCAACGAATCTTCAGAAGACAATTATGGGGCACAGTGTTAAGACGTCACTTCCCCCCCCCCCCCCCCCCCCCCCCCTTTCCCTCTCTGTCTCTAAAACACACACCACACACACACACACACACAACGCTCCTATCTATATCTCTCTATCAATCTAAATGCCAACTTCCCTGCTATTTTCTCAGCAGGAGTGACACTACCAGACTCGTGGGGACCGTGCACAGTGGAGCGCTTTGACTGCCTCATGCATCGCAAGTACGCGGGAGCGTGTAATGTTTACAGAGGCGGAATTTTGTGACAGCGTGGCGTCAAAACTGTTTGGCACACATCAGCCTGCAAATAAGTACATGTATGTGGTTTTTGTGCGCCTTCTGTCCACTTGTCCCTGATCGGTTTTGTGAAGAGCAGCATGTAGCCAAAACACTGACCTACTTTGAATTTCCGTGGTAGGGGACTGGTTGGAAACCGTTGTAAATCTAAGCAATGTCACGGCTCTCTTGCTTGCCTTCGATTTCTAAGATGATAATGTTGTTTCCCTGTAATAACGGAGTTTAGCATGCTTTCTAGAGCACGTGGAGGATCTTCGACAGGCATGACTGTTTTTTGTTTGTTTTTGTTTTTTTTAGATATAAGGCAAAAATTGAGGAACAGTGGTGAAAAAGCGTCTTGCAGTGAGCCAGACGAGGGAAATCACTGACAGAGAGAGAGAGAGAGGGCACAAAACAACAGCTACAACAACAACAACAACACACACCACACACACACACACACACACACACACGCACACCAAAACTGCTCAGCAAACAAACCAAACGATCACAAAACCAAAAAATGGTGACATTGAACACTACTAACAGACAAACTCACCTAGCATTGTTATGCGATCAAATAAGTGACCAGTTACTCACAGCCCAGATATGGCCCCCTCATAGCTGGCTGGCTTTCAATCATCATCAGCTGAACTAAACTGACCCCGGTTACTCTTAAAGGTCAACAGATTTTTTTTTTTCGCTCTGCCACAAAAGCACAAAGACACCTGTCTGTAAACTGAAATAAAAACAGTAAATATTGTGAACTTAGAAAGCGACCCTCTTCACTTCCGAATTTCACTACCCCCCTCTACATCTGCACCCCCACCCCCCACCTCAACCCCCCACCCCATTCCTCATCCTCTACTTTTCTGAGAGAGAGAGAGAGAGAGAGAGTGTGTGTGTGTACGTGCATGCGTGTGTGTGTGCGCATGTGTTGTGCGTGTGTGTACGTGCGCGCGCGCGTGCGTGCATATGTGTGTGTGCATGCACGCGCCTTGTGTGTGTGTGTGTGTGCATGTGTGTGAGAGAGAGAGAGAGAGAGAAGGAACGAAAATGTTGTTTATTGAGGGAACGGAATAAACACACTGGCTTTGTTTTCAACCAACCCTTAAACAAAGGAAAGGTATTCAAACATATGAAAGAAAACATTGAACTGCATTTAGAATGAATAATGCAATACGTGATTAGAGGAAGAGAGTGTGGGAGGATTGGAGGGAGACAAGGATGGAGAAACTGAACGACCCATGGAGAGAGAGAGAGAGAGAGAGAGAGAGAGAGAGAGCAATCACAATTCCTCAACCATTATGGATAGCACGTGTTTTCCCAACATCTGGTAGTGTGAAGACTAGTCACACTACAGTGCACATGAGAACCGTTTCAGTGTTAAACCAAGAGAGAGAGAGAGAGAGGGAATTGACATTACACTGCCCCCCCTCATCAACCAGGTGATGTACACCTAACAGGGACCATAATCATCTTAATCAAGCTTGTTAACTGGAGGGTAAGTAAGGAGGGACGGGTTGAGAGGGAGGTAGGGAAGCAATACCCAAACCACCACGATCAAAAGAGCACGAAGGTGTGTGTCGTTTAGCTAGAAAAGGGAAGAAGGACGAAGGGTAGGGGAGGGGGGGGGGGGGGGGGGGGGATGGAGATAGCTTGTTGACTGAACTGAAAGGGAAAGAAAAAAAAAGCTCGTAACATTCAGGACTTGGGACAGCATTTCCCTGTCTGGTCATCATGTCCACAGGCACCATGACCATCCTAAGATGAAGAGGAAGAGAAGCGGACGAGGCGGTGGGGTGGGGGTGGGAGTGAGGGTCTTGGGGGGTGGGTGGGCGGATGGTAGGAGGAAAAGGGAGGGGATCTACCTGACACTACACTAAGATGAACTGGAAGCGACAGCACCATCAAAGGGAACGTTGGTTACACGAGGAAATACCTCGGAGACAAAAGAATCGACATTCTGGCCCGCAAGACGAGGATCGTTTTTCCACTGAAACACAAACTAACTGAAGCTGAGTCGGGAACTTTGAAGGCAGTTAAGTGCGGAGTGCAGGATGAAATTCACATCAGCTTTGGGTTCCATGGGACATTTCAAACGAGGCCCTGCTGATGCGAGTGGAAGACCCAACAACTACTGACTACAGCTTCAGTCGGGTCAAACTCACTCATGTCACTGGTGACTCTTTTTACACTCAGTAGTGGTTTTGAACTCAACTCAGTGGTGACGTAACACACGGGAACCATCATTCAACCAAAGCACCCGAATGACGGTGCATTAACTTGACAGTGGCAGTGAAAATGGACGATGAGTAAGACCCGAAATTTGAGATGGAGTTCGACTTTGTACACGGTATCTCAGTGTTAACGACGAGGAAGACAACACAACAACACAATGACAACAATAACAACAAAGATCGGGAGTGGCAGGGGGTGAGAACAAGAAAAAGGTGACGGAATTGGAGGAGGGAAAGAGTGTGGAAGGTGGAAGGGGGGGGGGGGGGGGGGGGGGGGGGGGGGGGGGGTTTATTGGTAAGGCATATCGGGAAATATTATTTTTGCAGACAACAACCAGACTTTCACCTTCATCACTACCACAACCTGTCTCATGAAATATCTACGAAGCTAAGCCTTTGTTTGTGAATGCTAGTTTTTATTTGTTTGTTTGCTTTTTTTTTTACCTTATATTTTTTCATGAAGGTGGGGGGGATGGGGGGGGGGGGGAGAGGGAACAGTCAGATGGATTAGCAAAAAGAGCAAGCCCGTCTGTCCCTCCTCCCTCATTAAAAGTCGAGGAGGGGGAGGTGTCGCCCCCCCCCCCCCCCCCCCCCCCTCCACTTCACCCGTGTGACCTCTTGTCATTTTGGATGGGACGCGCGGGGACAGATAAACGTACACCTTCCCCTCCTCCGCTAATTACACTTCAAGGGGGAGCTCCCCCCCCCCCCCCCCCCCCCCCCCCCCCCCCTCCCCTCCCCAACTAGCTTCCATGCTCCCACTCCTTCCCCAGCCCTCTGTTCCCACACCACTGCTTTGCAAGCGCCATACTGTGCTTACGTCAGCGATCTGTCCCTCTCTCTCTCTTCGCCTCTCAAAACGAGGTCTCATCTAGGTCAGCAAGGCAGATAACGACTTCACCTACGTGCACTTCAACAGGGGGGTGAATGAACGGACCACACAGGCGTTGTAATCTCCTGCGATACGAGGCATTTTTTCAACCCGTTGATAATGACACAGTACCAATGATTTCTCCACTCTCGTCAGTCGTCTTGAGAAATTCTGGATGAACACAAGTTCTTCGGACATCAGAATCTGCTGTCAGAAAAGTTTGCTGTCGACTCAGTGGACAGATAGATACCTGCCTGTGAACAAAGTCTCGTGCGCGGCCCGAAGAATAGATACCTAGGTTGGTCAAAACGCACATGGTAGACCCTGCTTTTCCTTCTACATGCTACGAGCTAGTCAGATCACTCGGTGTAAGTTAAGACACTGCACTGAACAAGCCGGATTTATAGTTGCCCGCTTGCTACGTGCGAATACGGTCACGGATGATGAAATCAACCCCGTAAGGACGACATGGAATATAACCCCATAGATTCAGGTGCTTCTGATAAGCTGGCAGTGAGAGGCAGTGAACCGTCAGAGGTGCACTGTGTCTAGAGCACGGCATTATGGAAGTCTGAGTCCACCCCCTCTCTCGTTTCCGCCGCCTTTAACATTCCCTGAACTGAGCCAGGTAGCTATTTGCTGCCGGGTGGACAGAGAGGGTTTTTTAAGCCGGAAGAAAAATCTGACACCCGAGTGGTTCGAACACCCACTCACACGACTGAGGCATCAAGAAGTTATTCCTCAAGCTACTGTTGACATGCGCACCTTTCCATTAGTGTCCTATTTTATTTCAAAATGAAGAAAACCATTAAAGACACAGTTGTAGTTTTCTTAACTGTGCTTCGCATTCCCGCTATTGAGATGTTCGGCATGAACAGCACACGAAACTTCATGTGTCTCACTTAAAAACAACACAACAACCAAACACAGCAAAACCAGAGCTATGGTGTCAATAATTGCAGAAAATGCAGATATGCTACGGGGAAAAAAGCCGTAAAAATAAGCAGCCACATGCTTTGTTGAAGTTGACGCTCTGCCTCGTTCGCAGTCCTCATGTTTCTACTAGCTCCTCTTCTCTTCCAAGTCTTTGAAGCCTCCCCCCCCCCCCCCCCCCCCCCCCCCCTATATACTCTGTGTTGTCTTGTGTGGCTGATGTTCGGTGGGGAGAGGGGCGGGGAGGGGATGTGCACTGTGTACTTGTTACGGGTAAGTCGCTGGGTGACATGTCTACAGCATGCCTAGCTTCTCCACAGTTTGCAGAGAGTGCTGGCACCTTCACTGAAAACCTGCAGCACAAGCATGCCTAGCGTGTCCACAGTTTGCAGAGAGTGCTGGCACCTTCACTGAAACATGCAGCAACACAGCATGCCTAGCTTCTCCACAGTTTGCAGAGAGTGCTGGCACCTTCACTGAAAACATGCAGCAACAGCGACTGCAGTGGTTGACGACTGCAAGGTCGTGTGTGTGCGTGCGTGTGCGTGCGTGCACGTGCATGCGTGTGTTTGTTTGTGTGTGTGTGTGTGTGTGTGTGTGGTGTGTGTGTGTGTGTGTGTGTGTGTGTGTGAGAGAGAGAGAGAGAGAGAGAGAGAAAGAGAGACAGACAGACAGACAGAGAGTGCGTGCGCGTGCAACTTATTTGATGCGAGAGAGAGAGAGAGAGAGAGAGAGAGAGAGAGAGAGAGAGAGAGAGAGAGAGATTCGTATATGGTTATATTCCTGTTTATTTGACACAGACAAAATAGATTTTTTTTCATGAGAAACAAGTCAGACATATAGTAAAACCTTTAAAGTGAAAAAAAGGCAGAAAAGAAAACAGCAGTTTAAAAAGTGCACCTCTTACAAGAAAAAAAAAAAGCAAAAAAAGCTCGCCCATATAAACGTGCATTATGTCTGCGTTTTCCTATAAGCAGCGCACATGGTAGAGAGAGAGAGAGAGTGTGTGTGTGTGTGTGTGTGCGCGCGCGCGCGCGCGCGCGCACGCGCGTGCGCGAGGTTGAATTTATGTTTGCCTTTTTACGATTGAAATCAAGGATAATTTTTAAAAAAGTCGGTTGTTCAGTTCACATACACATTTACTCTCTCGGTCGCGCGTGCGCTCTGTGTGTGTGTGTTGTGTGTGTGTGTTGTGTGTGTGTGTGTTTTGTGTGTGTGTGTGTGGTTTTGCGGGTGCGCACTTCGATGCTTGCGCGCGTGTTTTGCGTGGTGTGTTTATTTGTGAG
>JADBJO010018652.1:0-34875 GCA_016801955.1 Conus betulinus
GAAGAAAAAAGATGTGCCACTTACAGCAGTTGTCTGAACAGCTAATTCATACAATGTGTGTGTCACTTCATAATTTTCTTTCACACTCTATAACCATTTCTAAACCACAGGCATCCACTCACAAGCAGGACATGTTTCCATATAAAACGTTCATTCTGCACTCGCTAGTTTTCATCAGCTGGTTTCCACTATTTCACAGAGAAAGTACATGCTAATGGTGACTACAAGCAATGTTTGGTAAGCATGAAGGGATCCACACCAGTTTGCCGCCGAAAGACAGCGTCCAGAAGTGTTCGTGCCTGAACTCCAGGACACCGTCCAGTGTGGAGGCCTCACGCAGCAACTTGTCCAGCTGGCTCAGAATGTGGGACGGCGTGGTCTGTGTATCATATTCATAATAAGTCTGTGAAGAATAATGGTGTCAAACTATTATTTCAACATCATGCAGTGTTAAATCTGCCACTATTGTAATGAAAATGATGGTGTTAAATTGATTCAATAATGATTTTAAAAAAACCACACATGCTCAATCATGTGAAGATAGGTCGTGTGCACTGAATCAAAGGTACTCCCACATCCTTACACTGTTCTCTGTAAGTCAGATGCCTGTCATTACTGACCTGTAACCTCTCATTCAGGTGTCATAATCAATAATCATCTTCTGGCCTACAAATTTGTATGTTATTTTCACCTAGCGACTTATGTTCATGGAGCAACATTTGCAACCAAAGTTCTAACCAAATACTTCGTAAATCTATGGTCCATCAGTACTGACCTGACAAGAGCATTCTGCCAATGGGCACACTAATTGAAAACTGGTACCACAAATCACGCCCACAGAGTACAGTTTCTTACCGTTCAGTTTAAGCCAGATACTCTGTAAATCTGTCGCCTGTAAGTACTGACCTGCAAGAGTATTTTTCCCCCGTGTACACACTCATTGGAAACATGGTGCCACAAGTCATGACAGCTATACTGATAGCTGCCCATGTGTCGGCAGTGTGGTATGACCTGCAATGGAAAAAAACACTTCTTTTAAAAGAAGAACACTCCTAAAAATCATTTTTTAAAAAGTGTGACAATAAACAAAAATTTACTTTAAACTATATTCCTCTGGAAATCTTGAAAGATTCTCCTAAACACTTTGAAGCAAAGTAAACTGAATATGAATGTTTTGTTAAAGTCAATTTTATTCAAAACTTTAAAGTCACCAAGGTTCATGATAAAGCCATGAATTAGTTCATTAAACTTGATCTCTGTCACATAATCAACCATATATTACAAATCTTAAATAAATGTCAGCGAACCGCCCAGAGAAACGTGGACAAACGAGTCACAAGACAACACACAACGCGTTTCGACCTCATAGGTCTTCTTCAGGTGAAACAAAGACGAAAAAATAACGAAAATGCACTTGGCTTTGATCGCTTCAGATTGCTTCTGAGTTCAGCGCAAGGAAGAAGGCGTTCTTCCTTGAAACGCCTTCTTCCTTGCGCTGAACTCGGAAGCAATCTGAAGCGATCAAAGCTAAGTGCATTTTCGTTATTTTGTTCGTCTTTGTTTCACCTGAAGAAGACCTACAAGGTCGAAACGCGTTGAGACTCGTTTGTCCACGTTTCTCTGGGCGGTTCGCTGACATTTATTTAAGATTTGTTTAGATTTCCGCCTGCAGTCGTTTCACTTTGCAACTACATATATTACACTTTTTTTCTGTATAAATTAGATATTTTCTGGACTGCAATGTCGCCCCCCCCCATTTTCTGAATACAATGTCTAACATTTCCTTGAGAAAACACAAAGATGGATGGATACATCATGAAATAAATGAGGGCCTACAAGAAGAAAACGGGTAATAACCTAAGGAACTGTTGATACATACTACCTGGTAAAGGCAAACTCACTGTGTATCAATCAGGATGTAAGATATGAAGAGGGCCACACTGCTACCAATGCCAATCAGCAGCATGGGATTGATGCGTGGCAACAGCAACTTGCTCAGACCAGGGACAATGGAACACAGGCTGTGCACACACACAAGAATAGAGGATTAGAAGGCAAATATTTACCAACTTTCTAGGACAGAAAGCAAGAAATTCTTTTTCCCTAAATAGTGAAAGAGTCTGTTTAGATACTTGCGACTTTGCTTGCAAAAATCAAGGAAGACAGATCTACTTTTGATTTAGTCTTATGTTGACTGCTGTCATTACCTCAGAGTTCAAATGCATGCATACTTCTTGACAACATTTTAACCTTATTTTATAAAATTTGACCCTTTGATCTACGATTTTTTTCACAAGCAGCATCACAATTTACAAACACTGGTTAAGTATATAAATCTTGAAGCTAGCATTAGACTAATGCATAGCTTCTAGATCATTGTAAATCAGCTTCAAAGGTGCCCCTTCCCTGTCGCCACCAAAACAAACAAAAAAGAAAAAGAGACCAGCACAATTATAACTTGACTCCTAGGAAACTGTGAACTGTGCATGAAAGCTATGTCCGCTTGAAGGTCTAGATAAATATTGCATCATTCATGAGTGTCAAATGATTTTAAATTTTCATCTGTTTTTGAAACTTGCGTTTATTTTCATTGTTAAGACTTACTGCTCTACAGCAACTGAAACAATGCGTACAGTTCTGTACTGAAAAGTAAAGGAAAAACACTAAAAACATTACATTTTTCACATTTCTATTTTACTTGTGACTGTTTTAAAAAAAAAGGCACATATTTCCTTGATCCTACATAGAATTCAAAGCACTACAATCACTGATGAAAATATGATGCAGCAGCCCTTAATATTTGCAAACCACACCTATCTAACATCTGTCATCCTGGATTCATCTCTAAATTTCGAACTAACAAATCGTATCACAGTCCATAATTTCTGTCAAACCAAACCTACCTATCGTCAATCGTCTTGCCTTCATCCCTAACTTTTGAACCAATGAATCATATCACAATCTTCAGGCCACTCTGACCTCTCACTCATGTCGGCCATGTGCTCCTGCAGAAAGCTGGAGGTGGATGCATCCACCACGTGGTTCATGGCCCGGTTGTTGATGCAGAAGGTCAACACAAGGTGCACCGTCAGGCCAAACAAGGTCCCCCACAACAAACGGCCCCTGGAAAGACCAAAACACCACTGTCCTTCAGGCACCTCTAGAAGAGTACCTACAAAGAGGATTTTGTCCATTCTTAATCGTTAGTTGGATACTTCATCAGCACACTCTTATCTTTTTGCAGAAAACTTGTATCTATTTGCCATCTTCATTCTGTCATGAAAGAAACATCTATGAAGCGAATGGGCAGTTTACAACACTAGATGATGCTAACTATGCTCATCAAACCACTAGCAGCATAATACTTGTCCAGCCTGATCAGGCCTAAGTCTCTACAAATAAAAAATGTTCACAGTACTTTGGTTTTCTTCAAAGTTTGTTTAAAAAACTATCCTAAATTTTTCATTCCTTTTCAAAATCTTGCCAACATAACATTAAAATTCACAAACTGATTTCCATTGATAGATACAATACAAGAAAAAGGGATTAAAAAAATAATTTTAAGGAAAAAAAAAACACCAACAGGTACTTACGTGTGAATTTCTGGTTGTTGTATGATGCATTCAATACTGAAAACAAAACAAAGCAGGATAACAAACAAGTTGTGAGGTTCAATCTTTGTGAAGAGAGTTCACTTGTGCTTCTTGGATGAATCTTCAAACCAAAGATATAAGCCATGTTTGGGGGGGGTGGGGGGAGGGAACAGGCACAAGGAAAAATAAATAGATGCTGGAAAGCCGTATTGAAATATGTTTCTACAGATGATGTTCTCTTCCACCAGCAAGGAGAAACACAGAAACAATATGACCATGTCTTCTTGAACTATGGCCACAACAAAGTGCATACTTCTACACACCAGTTGAGTGCTGACATTCCCTAGAACTGAACAAGATTACAACTAAAGCAAACAGTTTCATTGATCACCACACTTTACATGTTCATCAAAGATGTCATTAACAAAATACATCCAAATAAAGATCTAAACTGTGTCTAACAAGCCTGAAACGGTCACTGTTCTCTGTTCGAAAAGTCCCTGAATATGGTATCTGTCATTCGCTGGAAGTTAAATTGCAATGATGTAAGAGGCTGCTATAGGTCTCTGACAGATTAAATCTATGACCTCTCTTTTTTCTGTTCACAAGTCAGTCTGAATTTTGGATGAGCACACTTTTGTAAATGTTTATTTCTCAGAGTCGCTCTATGAGGGGAAAAATATCACTTCTGTAGGCTTAAAATAGGATAATCCTCAGCCTGCCTTTAAGAACATAAAAGTATCTCACCTCTTTTTTAAAACAAAACAAGAAATAATACTACCCACGTATAGAAATGTACTCTAGCAGTCGGTTACCTCTCTTCCATAACAAACAGCTATTAACAGTGCTCACCATGAATATGCACCAACACAGCAATGTCTTACCTCTCTTTAAGAATGAACAGAGAGCCCAGCTGAGCAAGCATTGTGCTAGCAAACACTGCCAACACCTCAAACCTCTCATAGCTGCAAGCAGAAAATGTGGTTAATAAATGAAACAAAACAATATTTTCATGATCATAATGAAATAACATATTCAGTCACAAGCAAACAAACTTAAAAGAAAAATAGGGGGAAAAAAGGTGTATGCAAATGAACATGAGCACTGGACTGTAATGTGCTTGTATTGATTAGTGAAGTGTTGGAATCAACATGTTTTCAGAATGAATAAGTCATCAAAATCTCAAGTAAAAACTTATCTTTCTGGTGTAAAACTGATGATATTAGTAAGATTATAAACATTATCATATTGTTTTTGTTTAACATTCAGTACATCCAGAATTCCAGAACTTCCACACCCAAACACAGTTAACATTACGAGATTGATTTGGGGAATCATTTTGCCAAATTCCTACATGTTTTAGTCTTACTTAAAAAAAAAAAAAGAATAAAGAGACCACACGCACACACACACAAGTTTTTACACACACCTATTTTTGTCACACAAACATACACCAATGCAGATATTCACCAACCAATCTGCAGCAATTTCAGAGCTGCCTTACCCAAATGAGTAGGCTGCAGAAGGATTCTGTGTCTGCACCCATAAACTTAGCAAGCATGTGATCAAGCTGCAACAAACATTTTTTCTCTCATAAAAAAAAAAGGCTACACTTTATACAATCTCGGGGTAATTTATAACCCCCCTCCATCCCCCCCCCCCCCCCCCCCCCTTCCCCTTATCCTTCACTTCCCACACGTTTCAATCATCTGAAGATTACTGTAAGAATACTGAACTAACAAGCAGTCTTATATCGGTTATATAGTTGTTAACTTTTTGTGTGCGAAAATCATATGCTGGAAACCTAAAAACAGTTACGCAAATCAAGGCAAATCTAATTTTCATGAAATATTGCTTCCCTTCGCAATCCCACCCCCCACCCCTCCACCCCACCTTCCCTCTCTCCCTCTCCCCAACACATATGAAAGTAAAGGAAAAACATATTTCCACTGCATAAAATAACAGAGTAACTCACTTGTTTATAAACTAAAGTAGAAATTTCAACATTATGACAATAAGAAAAGGGCTGACAGCTAAGTGACCAAGAAGTCGAACTAACCAGGCCAATTATCAAGTCAGAAGAATCTGAAATCTTGTAAAGAAACAAGGGCAAGGAATATTCATACTTTTCACATTTAGAAATCTGCACATAGAATTCTTAAAACAAGGGCAAAGAATATTAATACTACTCACTTTCAGAATTCTCTACGTCAAATGCTCAATGTGAAAAGCACCTACCTCAGAGCATCAAATATTGTCAGGTATGCAAAAGCAGTCAAACCTGAAAACAAATGAAACTGATTTTTTTGTAACATGAATACAATCACCAATACATCTAAACTGGATTGCACAATGTGACAACACACACAGAGAAAAACCGATGTATCAACTAAAACTTGCCTAGTTATGATCAATATGTAAATTGCCACTGATGCAGATACGTTTAAGCAAATCGTATTCAGGAGCTCCTGATGAAACACAACTGTTATCCTTGGCCTCATCAGAGTAGGACTACAATACTTTCCCTAATTCATTAATTAATTGATCATACATGGCTAGCTGTTCCTAGCCCTTCTCTCTCTGTACTAACACATTTCATAATCTCCCTCCCCCCACTCCCCCCACCCCGATCCCCCTCAAAATTCATGATGGATTAAACAATGTGCAAACTTAATTTTTGAGGAAAGCTTAAAGGCCATAATTATCATTCATCCCTTTTTTTCTAAATGGTGAAAGCTTTCATGATGGAATTTTTTTAAAATCAGAAACTCACCTACATGTACACTTCCCAAAATAATGATTCATCACTGGGCAACAAACAACAGGCTGATCACTTAATTCATTACTGAATTAGTCTTATTCACTGTGTGCAATACACTATCAGCAACTCTCTTTAGATATACCTGTAACTGACCTATTCATATCATGCTGACTTTTACAGACTCAATCACATACAGTTATACATTGCCACTGACCTGCTTTTGTTGAGTCATACACTATTATTAATATGTTCACACTGAAAGTTGTTTTCTGCCTCTGACTTGTTCACTGATGCATTTATGACAACACTGATTTTAACTACCATGCACAGTGCTGACTCATTTTCTTGTTCATTTACTATCATTAGCCCATTCACTCTTAGGAAAAGGTGAGGGGGAGTGGAGGGGGAAGGTGATGCCGTTGACACTTCATTTTCACCTCTATCTCTCACTGATGCATTCATGAAACTACTGAAATTAACCATTGAACATCTTGCAGACTCATTCTTGTTCACTCAATTGCCATCACTGGCCTGTTCATTCTGGGGTTGTTGTTTCTCTATCACTGTCTCTGAATGTTGCATTTCAGAGAATATTGGTATCAAACATAGCGAGTCTTGCTAAGCCACTCTAGCTCAGTCATTGGCATCACTGCCCTATTCTTTCTGAGAGTATTTTCTATCACTGTCTTTGAATGTTGCATTTCAGAAAATACTGGCATCAAACATAGTGAGTCTTGCTAAGCCACTCTAGCTCAGTCATTGGCAATCACTGCCTTATTCTTTCTGGGGGTATTTTCTATCACTGTCTCTAAATGCTGCATCAAAGAAAGAACTGACATCAAACATACTGAGTCTTGCTAAGCCACTTGAGCTCAGTCATTTACTATCATTGGCCCATTCGTTCTGGGGGTATTTTCAGCTACTGACACAGTTCTGTCCCTCAGAGACACATTCATGAAAGTACTCAAATTACACACTGAGCAGTTTTCCTCTTTGAGTGAGACTGACCACTAATGAAAATGTTGAATCTGTTCTACTGGAGCTCTCTCTCTTTCTGAGTGAATCATGTATGCTAGATGGATAAATGTGATTCAGTTTCAATTGTCAAGTATTTCACTTTATTATTTTGTGCTCTTTATTTTAAATGAGGCTTAATTTGAATGTTTTGAACTGGTTGAATAATCAAAACATAGGTAAGAATTCAGCAATAGTGGTCTTAAGAAATTTATTTGATGAATTCAATTACATTAAAAAAAAACCTGGATCAGTTTTATTCAAATAACTGATTTTTACTATCAAAGTATCAGCATCACACAATGTTGTAATAAGAGCAGCTATTCAGCTGAGAATGTGAACAGTTTCAAGCATAAGTTCCTCATCTGAATAATAAGAAATTTAGAGAGCTAACCCCAAGAGACAGACTTTATTAAGGTATACACTTTAACTCATTTTACACACTATAATCTTCTGTCGAAAAAGCAAGAACAGAACATAGACCATTAAAGGTGAAGAAGTAAAACTGAAAAAGAAAAGGATGTAATGATTTTATCTTGCTATATCCGTTTTACATAGATACTGAATGGACGTTTCTCTGTCTTGTGAGAATATTGTTTAAAGGAATTCTTTTCTATTCTGCATGAAATTCCTGACTGCCCAACTGTAATACACTATCATTAATCATTCAGTACCACAGTCTAAATAATGTTTCATATCCATTCATTGTAAAGTTGACTACATGCTGTTGATATCATATTTATACCAGATCAAATTCTTTACTCATAATACTGACCCATGCTGTTTGTTGTATGGCACCACACCAACAACAGGAAAGTGGCAATGATGTTGAGGATAAGAAACACAAGAATCTTCTTTGCCTGTTAAAAAGAAATACAAACAAGTGACAAAGTTTGGTATAGATCCACTGACAGTCACACAACAAAAAGACATCTTTCTGGCATGTTTACAACATTATCTGAACAGCACTAGCACACACATACACATGTATGACTCATCAAGCTTAACATCTTAGGATAAATCAATGATCATATTAATGAGCACACACATAGCTTATCAAATTTGATATCCTTAGATATCATCTATAATCATATCAAAACCAATCGTATAATTCACACACACACACACACACACGGCACACACACACACACACACACACACCACACACACACACACACACACACACACGTACACACACATCTATACAAAAAAATAAAACACAGATACTTGTACACACAGAATAAAGAGAGAAAACTGAAACATGCAGCAGCATTAATAAAAACAAGCAAAAACACAAACATATATGCACAGCAGTATCCAATACAACTCTTAGTCACTTCATAATACAAAACAGACAGTAGAATTCTCGTCAAGTATGTCTTTTCCAGACATCAAAAACAAAAGACAAAAAACATGCCTAAAACAAACCCAAATGAAAGCTAGCATGAGATATAACCAGAAAGAGAAATTCAGGCATGCATATCATATGTCAGTCTTTAAGAATCTGAAATTTCTGTGTGTTTTTCTGTTGACTGATTCCCTCCTTTGTATTTTTATGTAGCCTACTTTTAATACAAAACGTCTTATCTTCTTAATGGGCATGACAATCTAATAAGTGACAACATAGATGAATAGAAGTTATTTGATCCCGAACTATAAGTGACAACATAGATGAATAGAAGTTACTTGATCCCGAACTACACATGACAGTGTGTACTCTCAACTCAGAAAACAAAAAGACTGGCATTTACAAGGAAACTGCCGACCATTTCTCATGGTTTTCATCAGTCTGTTGAAGAGAGAAATGATCTTCCTGGCCAACATCTCTTGGCAGCTTTCAGATAGGTGTTGCTCAGTAGTAGATTGTCGATGACTTACTAGTGAGATAGTAACAAGGTGGAAGGTCATAACTTTTGTCTCTAGTGACAAAGACTATAACCTTTCAACTGTCTACAACCTACTATTGAACGGCTCCCTTACCTGCTAACAGTAACAGACTTTAGCCAGCTTTCCCATTGCCTTCACATGACTGATGAAGGCCATGAGCATTGTTTTGAAATATTTCTACTGAGTGCCAGTTGTAATATTTCTAATAAGTGCCAATCTCTTTTTTAAACTCGAGTCCATACTTCTGTGTTTATCAAGTTACAACTTATATACATGTACTTTGAAAAGAAATTCCTGATATACATACACATGCTATGTTGACATGCTCTTAATCAAGGGGGCAGTTCTGCTGTCTTTACTCAAAATGGAAGGGACTGAAATTTTCTTCTGGGGCTTACTGAATTTTGGGATATACAAATCTGGGGTTAGCTATATACTAGTGTGACACAATTAGTCAATCATGTTAACCCGTATTTCAGTTTGTCCATTTTTGGGGTCAAGAGTTCTAGACTTATTACATGTCATCTGCACCTTTTGTTCAAAATGGACAGAACATGGTAAACAACAAAAGAAAAGTAAAACAAATAAGAAATTCCAAAGAAACAAAGGCACACACCTCTCTTAGCTGTGCCACATTAGACAACTCCCTGATGACAGTTCCCAGCAGAGAACGTTTTGTACTAGGAAATGGGTAAATTGTTCCCTGAAAAAAAAGAAAAGGCCATGAAACAATGCTGTTATGCAGGAAAATTATGAAACACAAGGCCACATATAAATAATAACAACATAAAATGAAAGAAACGACAACAACAACAAAAAGAAACTTCTCATGAAATATGAACTTGTTAAACAATTATTTTCTGTACAAATCTTTGCTAAGTCATTGTCATAATGATGAGGGAATTGTTTGCCTGTGCTTGTATTCTGCAATTACTTACTTGTTCAATATCGTTATTTCCCTATTCTGCCCTTCACTGGCTGCCTTGGACCACCAGTGAATTTATTTTTCACCGCTAGACGACGAGAATGCCTCAGGATCATTAGTGGTATATCTCCATTTGATACAAAGGATGGTCCAAAACAACCAGCTGAGCACCATGAATGATTCGCATACAAGAGACTAAAGTTGCCCCCTGGACAGGCGTAACAAATATGGTCCCAACATGCTGCAAATGAACGGTGTTATGCTTGTATTTAAACTCTTCCTTCTTCATCCCCATTTCCTCTCACTCCCCCTGTCCCCATAAAAAAAAAAATCTTTGCTAAGTCACGGTCTTAATTACAGGGGCATCATTTGACTGCCTCTTTTTTCCCCCACTACTTATCTGTTGTGCACAATTACCACAAAGTAAAAATTCAAATGATTACAGCATTATGATGAGATGCACCCACTGTGTACACATCACGCAGCTAATGTCAAGACCAATGTGACATGTTACTGTCACTGTTTAAGATGGTCAAAAGTCACAGGACTACATTAAAAGCCTTTTGAGTGAAAGTATGTTACATCCCTGTTTCCACTAATTGTTGTAAGTTTCATTTATACTAACTATTAATGACTTCACTTAATGTTAATGAAAATATCATAAATCATTTCATCATGCCTCCAAAGAAACAATGAAACACTAATTCAAATCATGAGAGTGAAGAAAAAGGTCTCTTGACATGCTTGAGTTCAAACCTTTTTTCTCACAGATATGCTTGGGCGAGACATAGTATTTTGACAAAGGTGCTGACCTTTTTGCAAATCAGACATAACTTCAGTTATTGTACTTATTGCATTTTAGAACTGAAAATCTTAAGAGCTATCAATATCATAAGAACTGAAACTAGTTTCTAGTACATACGACAATGTATCAAACTTCTTTTGTTTTCACTTTTTGTTTCCATCAAGTCAATATAACTTACAAGTAACAGAGGTTACATGCTTAAAAATGCATCATTGCTACATGTAGCAAAACATAATGTAATGATTGAATCTTTAAACTTACAAGCATGAAGAAAACAGTTTAAATAAATTCTGTAAAGATTTGTTCACTGATAATTTTGAGTCTCTAAACTAAACTTACAAGTAAACAGTTTAAACAAATAAATAGTCTGGATTTGCTCACTGATGACTTTGAGTCTCTAAGTTTAAACTTACTGGGAAACAGTTTCAACAAATACTGTGATGGTGACTTTACTTACCGATGTGTGATACTTAGTGCCTGGAGATGGAGGACCATCTGAAAAACAGAGGAAAAAAAAACCCACCGGATATTCTTAATGACAGAACTGACATGAATCACAACACTTTTTCAGTGTTATATCTTATGACAAAAAGTGCTGAAGTCATTCATTTCCTTCCATTCCTGTTACCAAAGTATATAAACAATTCCTTCACACAGCATCTTGGTGCTATCAATCTTATTTTATTCATTTAAAAAAATTTTTTTTACGTGAATATCAGACAACATCCAGGTCACATGCTGTCAACACTCCCTCCACTCTGCATACTCCTGTGGGGAAGTTCGGAGGTCCTTCAGTATAGAGTTTGTTCTATCCCCACATTCAGGAAATTCTGTGCTTTAATTTACTGCCAGGTATTTCCCTTTTTTTCTGTGACTTTCTTCGACTCTCATCTTTTTTCTCTACTATCATCAGCAGGTGTGTTTTATTTTTTTCCACCTTTACAATCATTTTACTTGTCTTTGCTCCTAAGAACCTGAACATTTTCCTATCTTGTTTCACTCATAACATACCAAACGTTCTGTCATGATCTGGTAACCAGGTAGTAAGATGCCAAAAGTAGACACTGACCATTCTTCAGCACTTGTCTATTGATGATAAAATGGTCTTTTTATTCACTGTTTAGCTGCACTTTATGTTTGTTACTTTCTTTTAATCAAGAGACAAAGAAATTAAAAAAAAAAAATTGCAGAATTGCTGACAACCTCAACACAACTTACCTATGCTTCAAGAATGTTAAGGTTTAGTTTTCATATATATCATCAATCAATGAAACAAAATTTTGTGCACACACATCATTTTTTGCTCAACAATTATGAAATATACACAATCATGTGTCATTTTTTTTTCTCTTATTTTTCTTCTCGGTGGGAGAAATCAGCAGGACTTTCTTTTCTGCATGATGACAAAGTACGCCATGCTGAAAGGGCTCAGTATAGAGAACTTGGCTTGAAGACTAAAAGTGAATGCAAAATAAAACAGAGATTGTTGTGAATCTGGCCTGTGATGAGCAATCCCTCAGCAAGTGCGACAAAACATCCAAAAGAGATCAACAGAATATACTGGAGCTCTTTCACAGTAGCCTTATCCTTACTTTGTCTGGTGCCCCACCCCCTACCTCCTTTTTTTTTTTTTAAAGCTAGTCTTCTTTAACAGTATAATTATATGTTTTCATGTCATTGATTGAATGGTGCTCTCACATATAGAGAAAAAATGTAGCTGCATTTAATGATGACCTTGATACCTGAAATTTTATGATGCCCCATGCATTTCAAGAAATAACAGGCAATAGTAACTTGAAGCAGCTTGCATCTTTATCTGTTTCAGGATGTACTGTAAGGCTGGGTTGGGGGTGGTGGTGTGTTTGGGGTGGCTAGAGATGGGGATGGGGCATGTCTACACCCTTATGTTCCATTCTTGTTTAAATAGAACAAATATTGTGTGGGGGGGGGAACATGTTCTATGCTAGGAGAGGCCTCAAATGCTTCTCAATGATGTCCTTTACCTTAAGCCCCCAGATCTGACCTGGTGTTGCCCCTAGATCCCACCTGGGCCAAAACAATCTATGGACTTGACCTCACTTTTAACACCCCATCCTCTCCTTCATTAATATGAACCATCCGAGAATATGAACCATCCCAGATGGGCATTGCTACCCTGTTTTGTACAGCATTCGTAATGAGAACTAATTTATTTCTTTCTCTTCTCTCTCTCTCTCTCTCTCTCTCTCTCTCTCTCTCACACACACACACACACACACACACACACACACACACACACACACACACTTTCCCACTCGCCCTGCCCGCCAGGCTTCTGGCTTACATGAGTTGAAAATCTTCCTATGCCACCGGTTAAGTTATACACATTACATTATCCTCTCTTTCTCTCTCTCTCTCTCTCTCACACACACACACACACACACACACACACACACACACACACACACACACTCCCAGCTGTGGAATATTTCCATAGATCTGCATTGACTGAATCAGTGACTGAGAATTGTCAAAACGTGTTCAACATAAACACTGGCACTACACTCACCGTTTCCAAGTTCTAGGCTGACGCTGCTGCTAATCAAGTCTGGCATTTTACTGTATGAGGTTGAAGCCATTGCTATTCTGCCCTGAACACACCACTGTTAGAACGATTTTCAGTCTGGATTGGGACTAACAACCACACAGACTGACAGTGACAGAAGATGAGATCGAGCCGAGATGTGGCAGAAAGGGTATGAGTAGCCTCCCTTTGCAAAACGTGGTCCATTTCAAAATGAAACCACTTGAGAAACTTCCATATTAGTAGTAGGGAACGGCTTTTTTTTTCTTTCTTCCCCCCCTAAGGCCTTACGGCCTATTTGTGTCCCCTCATTATTTTTCAGTTTTTATTTTGGACTGGTTGCATGCCCATCTTATAAGTAACATTATATTCAATCCACACTAAAGAAAAGTCTTACAATTTTGGGTTTACATCTAAGAGTTTTGATGTCAGGTGCATATTTGGTGTTAGTAGGCAGTGCATTCCAATGATTAACAATTCTGAGAGCAAAAGAAGGCTTTCTTTTGTTAGCATGGCAATGTCTGATAAAATCTTGCCATCATTATTTCTCGTGCAACTCACTTATGAGAATTTCTGAGTTTTTCCAAAACAATTAGAAACAATTTGCTGCAGACACCGACTACCGGCTGATGTCGTTCCTCCCAAGAACAATTGTGGACTGGAACTCCCTCCCCCAGGATACTGTTGATGCCAAAACCTCTGACACATTTGTGTCACGGGTCAACGACATCTTCAGTAGATTTCTACATAAAGCTGTGTTGTTGTGTGAATGGATGAGAGGGCCTGAGTTGCCAACTGCAACCTGGGGCGGGAGCATGTCTATATTCCCCCAAGTCTATATTTTCCCCAGGGGTATGTGTATGTTCCCCCAGACCCATATATTCCCCCAGGTCTGTGTTCCCCCAGGGCTATTGATGTGTCATACTTGTCTGAACTGCCAATGTTACACACAGCACAGAGGTAATAATAACAAGGATTGAACCCCAGGTAACCTAAAGGGAGGCATCTGATCCCGCATTAAAGTCTCACATATACATAGGCAATGCGCTGCAGGTTATTAATATTTCCCCATTGCCAAGCGAACGAAAGAAATGAGTACAGGATTAGAACCCAAGATATAGCATTTTGCTATCGCGCTATTGTCAAAGATTTTGTTACCAAAACAAAGCAAAACAAAACAAAAAGTGAACAAAGACCTGGGGGAAGATAGCCTTGGGGGAATATATAGACCTGGGGGAAACATAGACCTGGAGGAATATAGACCAGGGGGAACATAGGGTACCTCCCCCTGGGGCCAGCTAGTCCATAGTAATGGATGAAAAGTGACCGTGGTAGCCTGCTGGCAGCTCCGCACTTACCTTTTACCTTTGTTGTTGTTGTTGTTTTGCCTTTTTTTTATGTAGGCTAGTGAGTAGGCAAGATAGTGGTGGGGTGTCACTTTGTGGTATGAATGCGAGTAATTTCATGTTAATGAAATAGGAATTAGACTTTTTTTTTTTATAGCAGATCCCCCATTTCACAGTCTGAAAATAAGCAGCCTGTTGATTGTGGAGACTCTACGGAAGAAGAAGAAGATGATGATATGGAACTATTCATTAAGTTCAGATTTCGTGGTGAGCACATTTTGGGTCTCACAGGTCTACGCAATAAACGAGGAAACTGAACACCCGAATTGAAAAGGAGCAGCTGTTGCCAGGTACAGCAAGTGTGCTGAGCCCTTCGTTTCTGTGCTACTGGCACATTTCAAGACGCAGTTGAAGTCAGCCAGCCAAATGCATCCCCTACAATTTATTCAGTGACATGAGCATTGTCTCTTGTAACCAGTTTGGATACAGTGGTCAAGTCAGGCAGCAGCAGACTGGCAAAAAGAAAAAACTCTTTGACATCGCCAACTTACCCGAAGCGTTCGCTTGTGTTGATGGCATGCACATTCCAATAGCACGCGCCCTCCTCAGGATATCGAGAAAGACTATATGAATTGCAAGAATGTCCACTCCATCAACGTGCAGATGAAGCAATGTTTCATGTATTTGTGTATGTGCAGATGTCAGTGTTCCTACGTGCTTGAGTCAGAGAGAGAGAGAGAGAGAGAGAGAGAGAGAGAGAGAGTGTGTGTGTGTGTGTGTGTGTGTGCAAGCTCATGTAGCTGCTGCTGGTAAAGCAGAGACGCTGCAGTTGATCAACAGATACTTCTAAGGTACTGTATCTGTTTGCCAGTTTGTTCATTTAACTTCTAGTTCTAAAGCATTTGATTCCTGCCCTGTCAGTTAATGCACATCAGTATTATTGTCGGTATTTATTATGTATGTGTCCATGTTGGATTCTGCAATTTTCTCTCTTTTTTTTTTGATGAACAAGGTGTCAATAATGTAATGTAGAGTGCAAACAAGAGGTTATCTGTAAAATAGGTAAGTTCAAGTTGTCATGTATTCAAATGTAAAAACCTGAATATTGCTTTGGAGTAAACAGTAAACAAAAAAAAAAACAACAGAAGGCAGAGAGAATGTTTCAGTGAAAACGCATGAAATACACACAAACATGTTCTCAGTTGAATGTTTATTAGACAAATGGGTGTTCTCAACTTTTTTCATATATATATATATATATATATCAACAAATACAATTTTGGCACCAACATTGCAAAATAAATTAAGAGAAAAAAATGCTGAAGGGAAAAAAAGGACACTTGCATGCATGCACTACTCACTGCAATAATTGGCGTGTATCTTACCCTCACAAAACAAAAAAAAAGAAGAAAAAAAAGTCATAAGCAAAACAACATTGTTTTACACCAACTGTTAAATTCTGAGACATATTAACACACATCTCGCAAAAATACGTGGCATTAACAAGCTTCATTTCATGTTGTTGACTTTCAAAGTGGCTACCCTCTTGGAACCCACCATTTAATACTGTCTTGAATTATAGCAGTGTTTTGACCATACGAAAACAGAAACAAAACCAAGAACAAATTTTCACACACACGCACACATGAATACATGTGCACACAAGTAAGTGGGCTCCTCCCCTCAGCACAATCACGCATACACACAGAGAAGGTTTTACCTTTTCAGTCAATATTAAAATCAGAGTGAGAGGTAATCTAGAAACAGCTTCAGTTTTACTGTGGGCAAGGAGAGGAAGGGAGGGAATGAAAGCTAATCAGTTTCTGTGGAGTGGCTGGCTATTCAGTTCCCAGATTTTTTGTTAACCATAATCTTGCCACCTTGGCTAGAGCAGTATATGCCCTTGTTTGCTTCAAAGTGACTACCCATTTTTTTTTTCAAAAACATTACCATTTTTTTTCAAAAACACTACCATTTTTTTCAATTTCACCGCAATTTTTTTTCAGTTTCACTACACAGGAAATCATTCCACAATCGGGAATCACAGTTTTGATAGCACATTCTCTTCGCACGTCTCCCTCAAACGAAAGTCTTAAGCTTTGTCTTTCAGGGCATTGGCTTCCCTCTGCTGTGGCTGTGCTGGGGTAATTGGCTGCACATCAGTGGCAACAAGCTGCACATCACGGGCAACAAGCTGCATATCAGGGTAACATGCCGCACATCAGGGGCAACATGCTGCACATCAAGGCCACATCTGCACCAGAGGTCTCATCTGTCGTGTTTTCGGCATGAACTTGAAACCTGACACACCTGAACATTTTTTGTGGAGCTTCTGCAACAGAAATCATCATGGCAGTTTTATGAATATGAAAATGATCCTTTGTGACTTCAACAGTGCCATGCTGCTTTTTTTATGCTCACAAATGCAGCAGTGTGACTTCAGTTTCTCAGCTGGGACTAACAGTTAGTAACACATATGACTAGGAATGTCGTACACAATAAAATCTTGGTTTGTATCTTGGATGTAAAAGATTTCTTCTTTCATATCACATGACTGACAACACTTTTCCTGATGCATCCAAGTTTTGGAAAGTTGCTGCATATTTTGTTATGTGTTATGTTAGAGGTTGCTGTATCGTTGGTGATTTGGTTCATTTGAGCAAATTATCATAGTGAACCTCGTAAAAAAAACAAGCAATACAAACACAGAACGGATCGGGATGGCTTTGGGGGGGTTGTGGACACATCAAGTGGGTGTGTTTTTTCGATATATGTTGAGAGGGAGGGGCAGCGGCCGCTTCGGCTTCGCTCGGGTGCTCCTCTTTTCTAGGTCGGTGGTCGTGTGGTTTAAGGGTTTGCAGTGTGTGGCGATCCAGGAAAGCGGTCAGATGCAGGTTTAGCGCATTGGTCGTGGGTAGGCCGGATGGGGGGGTGTGTCGATGCGCAGTAATGCATGTATCTCAACGACAAGTAAGTACGGGGGGGGACCTAGAAGATGTTTATGTGCGGTGGTGGTTGGGCTTGTGTGGCGGAGTTTGCTTCACGTACACACGAAGAGGAAGAAGAGGACTGGCTCATTCTTGCAGATCCAAACTGGGGACAGGCAGTCGAAGAACCACATAGCAATGTAGCGGCACTCAGGCCGGGGTGTAGACGAATGTTGCCGCACAGGGCAAGGGCATTCAGTTGGCGACAAGACGACACGGAAAAAAAAAAAACCCGGCGAGAGAGATGGGGAAGGGGGAACACACAGGGAAAACCACCGGCACTGGGAGGAGCGAAGGATAAAGTGTAGTGGCAGGAAAGACGCTGACTTGAGGGAAGAATAGGTATACGGTGGCGGTTGGAAGGGGTGTGGTTCAAATTGGGTGGTAGAGGCAACGAGCTAGCCTAAAAAAGAAAACCACCAGACAAAAACGACATAGGAACGAAAGACGGGCAGAAGACGGAGGGCCTAAGGGGGCGGAAGAGAGACATAGAGAGCAAATCAAGTTAGTCACAGACAAGCTTTCCACAATGGAAAAAGACCGGTAGCGGGGGGAAGAAGCGAGAGCAGGTGAGTCAAGGTGGAAGGGCGCATTGTGACCGGGGTGCTGAGCAGATGGTGTGGCCTGGTGAGGGCATCGAGAGGAAAGAGTGGCGGGAACCACACAGCAACCGTCTATGAAAAATCTGCTGCCGGGTCGGTGAGGGGCGAGGGGGTGGGTGTGGCCAGCGGTTGTGGTATTGTGGAGTGGGAAGTAGACAGTTATCTGTGATTAAAATATTATCTGCGTAGAGGAGGGGGGGTAGGAGGGGGGCGGAGAGGGATAATGGGATCTCGGTGTCGCGGGCGGGCAATGGCAAACTGGTGTTTGGGGGGGGGTGAGGCGTTGGGGGGGGGGTGTGGTAAGCGCGCTGGTCAGGCGGAGGCAACTTTTGCTTGTGCAGTGCAAGTGAAAGGGGGCGGATAGGATATCGACTGTCTCTGGGAGTGAGTGCCAATGGCCCCTAGCAGGGTGTGCAGCCAGCCCATGCCGGTAGAGGGCGCTGCTATCAATGTGAGCGTGCAAGTCAAAGACAGAAGGGAAGAGGCAGCGAGGAGGTGGGGTCAACAGGGATCCCACGAGTGCCGGGAAGACGTGAAGTGGTCGGGGCAAGTGGGTCGTAAGCCTGAGGATCACGTAGACACCGCCCGGGAGGAGAATAGGGCCGAGGGCCCGTGTGCCTGTAACGACGAAAAAGAAAAAACAGCAGGACGGTCAGGAAACAGGGCAAGAGTGACAAGGCAAGAAAAAGCCAGCGTGACTACGGAATGACACCAAAGGTGCGGTAGACCTGCAGAACGCCAGCAATGGACCTGTCGTCCAGCAGGAAGACCACAGAGGTGTTGAGCAAAAGCTTTCGTTGTGGGGCACGATTAAAAAAGGACTAGAATCACATGGGGAGGGAACAAGATAACAAGCGAGCTCGAAGAAAAAGAGAGACAAATGGCAATCGCTTGAGACCCACAACCAGCAAACAAGTCAATTGGGATGTGCGAGGCCGGGGGGGGGGCCAAAAGCGGAGCCGAAACCTCAGAGGAGACGGAGGCGAAACGACATACTCAGCCCGAAGCAACGCTGGCGCGTAACGACAAATCGAGGCGAGTGGGAGGGCCAGGCTCTGGAAGGGGCGTGACAAAACAGGACAACTGGTAGGGAATTCCGACGTGGTTGCGCATAAGTGGGAAGGGGGTGAACTGGCCTCTCACACACGTTGAAGGGAGGGGAATACAAGCCCGCCAAAGCGTTGGTAACCCGGGGGGGAGGAACCCACAAGGACCGGGAGAACAGAGGGCCCGAAAGTCCGATGAACACAGCGCAGCAGCAGTACGGTCCCCGGAAGGGACCCAGTTCAATAGACACACGAAAGACCAACGAGCAGCACGAGCCGTGCAGAGGGCCCTCTCGCAGCGGACAAAAAGCGGGAGATCAGAGGTCCCCGTGGGGCGGAGCGCAAACTCGCCGGACCATATTGTGGGGGGGGGAGGAATCAATCGGATACCAAGGGTCTGACGAAGGGAAAAGAGGGTACACAAACGGGCGAGCGAAGAAGAGTCAAAGACCAACCGTACAAGGCCGAACGAAGAAGCATATTCAGGGCGCCTTACAGGAAGAAAATAGCTACTGAGGAACCGACAAAAACAAGTGCTCGAATCCAAACGACAAACTATTAAAGAGATTGCACATAGTTGGAAGGGGAACACGCAGGCAAAGAAAAAACAGGAGGAAAATATTGCCATACGAGAGAAATATAAAAAAGCGAAATATAAAACAACCGCCAAAAAAACGCGGAAATCGCACCCCCCAGGACAACAGGTCGAAATATAAAAGCCAATACGACCAAAAAAAGAAACACCGAGCAGAGGACACACACACACAGACAGCGCCAGGAGCGAGGGACACAGAAAGAACGGGAAAGGGCACTCTAAGCAAGTTAGAGCAACCGCGCAGGCCCTGTAGGCATCAAAGGCGGAGACAAGGAAATGGGCAGACCCAGCGACCAGAAAAGAGGAAAAATAGACGGGAGAGCCAGAACATGCAAAGAACGACAAAGAAACAGGAAGGATCAAACCAGGCGGTAGAGAAACAGCAGTAGGCGTGGCAATAAATGTTATACAACCAAAAAGGAGTATCAAGGTGTACAGATATTCTAAAAAAACAAAAAAAATCTCACCAAAAGGCGAACAGGATGGCAAAAGAAAAACACCGATTGAAGAGGTTTGCGAAGGCTGGAGCCCCTCATCCTCATCAGACAAAAAGAAACGATCCCAGAATAAGCCCGAAAAAAAAAAGGGGGGGGGGAAAGAAAAAAATAGGAAGAAAAAGGACATTAGGCACAAAAAAGGATCTCCCACGAAAAATCGGACAAGACAAAAGACACAAGGACAACACCAATGCAGCCTGGCATCGACCGCAACCAAGCCTGCGGTAACCAGGACCTCAAAGAGGCAAGACCCAAACAACAAATAAAACTAACACGGGGGGGAACAACACTTCGGCTACACCAGGGCGGCAAACCCGACTTTCACAAAGGATGATAAACTTTCACAGGGGAAACTCTAAAACGGGGTGATTCCATGGCAACTAATCGAAAATTCCACAATTTTAGTGACTGTGGCCAAGACACAAGAGGAGGTCCCCAAACGCAATCGACCGAAAGGGAGAACAAAGATAGTAAGGAAACGTTAAGGAGATTGGGGGTCAGGAAAAGGGAACAAAAGGGGGGAGGGAGAAGAAGACAAAGAGAAAAAAGAACACAGACAAAAAAAACACATGAATCCCCGTAAAAAGACCAATGTCGATGGATACTGATCAACTCCTACATCTCAAAAAGGAAAAAAGAGAGGTGTGAACGCTGCTCGCTCAGGGTAAAAGAAAAAGAAAAAAAAAAAGAAAGCGTGGTCACTCCCTAAACGCATGAAAAGTACGAAGAGTCTTATCTTAATCGAAGGAGAACAAAAAGATACGAGGCAAGTGAAACGATAAGAATAAAACAGACTAAAGTAACCAACCCCATGAAAAAAGACAACACAAAAGAAAATCATTGATTCGATCGATCAGCATAAGAAAAAAAAAGTAAAATGTAACAACCGATAAAACAAATGTCGAAAAGGAGAGGGTCGGAAAACAAGGAAAAAATTAAAAAATGACAGAAAAAGAACGCTAATGAAACAAAAGAGACAGAAAAAGTAGCAGAGGGAAAAAGAAAGTGAATTTGAACCATCGACCTCTTCGCAACACCGAATAAAAAAAGGGCAGTGTTGGAATGCCTCTTGAAGACACTAGACTGTGCATTGCTTTAGGACTCTGCGAGCTAAGGAAAAAGAAAAAAAACGATAGCAATATAGAAAGACCATTAAAAAAGGACCATGACCTCTTCGTGCAAACAGCTCAAAAAGTCGCCCAGCCCCCACCAAAATAATGATGGACCAAAAAGATTGCCTACCAATCAATTTGTTCAGCTTGTGGTGTTAATGTAGTTAGTGAGCAAGTATATGGCAGGGGACGCGCTAAGGGCGGAAAAATCATGTAAGAAATCAGCTTCATAAGAACACGAGATCATATCACAGCTCTAAAAGAATCTTGGGTAGCTGAACGGCAACAGCGCATGACGGAGCGAGGGGAGGTCAAAAGCACATAGGATAGAATATTGGCATGCATATCAGAAAAAAGGAAACAACGAAGGCCGCTAGAGGGAGATAAACAGTGCAATGTGAATATCCAATAAGTCAACCGATCACGAAAAGGGACAAGGGTAGAACAACAATAACGACTAGGATAAAACCGAGGACCAAGTGGTAAAATAGGGACCAGAGCGCGACCACAGAAGAAAACCTCATCCGCGAGTGCGGTCAGCACCAGAACTGGCTCTGTGTGGCCGAGGGCGAGGAAAAAAAGAGAGAGCACTCAACCACAACAGCCGAGGGTCAACCTAAAAATACCGAGTCCAATCGAGGGGAAGCAAAAAGAAAGGCTGGCTAGAAAAACGTACCGAGCACCTTAGGCCTATGGGGAAAAAAAGGGAACACAGGGTAAAAGGAGAGAGATCTAAAACCAAGAGCACACGGAGCTGTGAACGCGAGCGGCAAAAGACAACAAGACGAGCAGATATTTACCAAGGAGAAGAACCCCGGACCAAAGGGAAAAAAAATAGAGGTGTGGAGCCGCCAAAAAAGCCCCAAAAAGGGGGTGGTGCAAAAAGCCGTACATGAAGTCGCCGACACAAGGGCGGTCTGCAAGATCAAGTCCAGAAACAATCATGCAAAGAGGAGGACAGAAAAAAGGGGCGCCAGGCGCGTGACGAGCCCTGATTAAGGGTCCAAAAACAATATAGATGGCACCAAACTAGAGACAGACAGTATGGAACATAGGTAGGATAGAAAATAAGGTGGAGAAAAGGAAAAGGGTAAAACGATTGGAATGAAAACCCTGTGTTGGGAATCCCGAAGGGAGGCAAAGCGGGGGGAAGGAGAATTGGACAGAAGAAGATTTCAACAGTCAAGAAAGAGAAAAGCTAAGTGAATAGGCATCTCGTTGTCCATGGAGCTAAGGCAGGATCAAACAAAAGAAAAAAAGACAGAGGCGATGAGTACCTCAACAAAAATGTCGAGGTGTGAGAAAAATACGATAACAAAAGGCTGAAAAGAAAGGGGAAATGAACGATGTATGACAAGAAGTGACTCCTATGTGTGGAAAAGAGATGGGTGTAACGAAAGGCGATCGATGCGTGAGCGCCAGGGATAGAAAATGGATTTATTGGGTGGTAGGGGTAGTGTGGTGGGGAAAGGATGATCTGGTGTGTGAGGTTGAAGGAAACCGCAAACTAGGAGCTTAATGACAGGCGGTGAAGGGTAAGGAAAAATAAGAGTCACAACTAAAAATTTCTAGTATGAGAAAACATACATGAAAGAGAAAAAAGAGAGCAACGGAGCGGAACAACAAGCTAAGGAAAGCATTAGGGCAGCAGGTCAAGCACCGCATGCTGACACAACTCATGCACGCGGAACGCGGAGAGCCAAGGAAAAAGTTGTGGAGAAGTCGAAACAAGTGATGTGTGTGGACTACGGTTGAAGCGGTGCAGAACGAGGTGGTGTGCAAAACATTACAGATAAGCGCCACCGAGACAACACAACCGCTGCGGGAGGGAAAGGAGAAAGGAATTATAGTAGAACAAGTCGAGAAAGGAGCAATCCGTGCACAAATAATAACTGGGCCATACCGCTCCACTCGGCCCAGGGCAGGGGGCAGGAGGCAGTAGAGTGTAACGGTCAGCCGATGGAGGAGAACCCGGCGGACCAAAATAGGGGGTAATCCGGCGACACTGAGGGCCTGAAGAAAGAACATATCGCAGTAAAAGGAAGAAGGTGGCCGCACACACACACCACCCCACAAACACACACACCACCACACACCCACACAACCACCCCGCACCGACACCACACCACCACGCCACCAGCGAGGCAGACACCACCACACACAAAGAGTGAGGTGCAAGACAAGAGATCAAAAGCTGACATCCACTATGAATCCGTCGATTACAAACACTTTTCATTTCCATTTACATTACAGACTCTAATTATCAAAAACGTTCCTCTGACTATCGCGTTACAGCCCAGTGTGCTGTTTAGAAATGGCTATACCACCATAGCCTAAGGCGGAGCAGCATGAGGATGTTTATGTTACCAGTTCTGGTTTGCTGCTGATAAGAAAAAAGTTCTGACGTGATGAAAGACACGAGGAACGAGGTGTAGTTGAGAATGTCCTACATGCGCTAGGTTCATGTCTTTGTCAATGTCCCATTGTGACTATGTCTGACATTGGTATCACATCAAGTACTGTTACATTTACTTTGTAGACCTATAATCCAAATCACAGTGCTCTGACTGAATCAGTCACTGCAGCTCTGCTTTCAAGATAAAAATTTCATCTGTGATATGATTCTTTTTCTGAAGATGATTTACATGATATCGTCCTATGAGTTTGCATACATAATTGATCATAAAACACTTACCACACAAGCTGAAAAACAAGATGTGAAGAACTGGCCACACGTGGAGGTGGCGATTTATCTGTTGAGAGGTATGGCCACAAGGGCATGCACAGCAGTCGCACATTTATAAAAGCAATGCCAGCCAGCGCTTCACGAGAAATCAACTGCTAACACAAGGATTTGGATTCTGCGTAATTAGAGCGCATGGGTCTGCTCAGACCCACGACGTACTGGGGGTTAAGTTTTCTGTTTACTCCTTGTCTTAAGAAAGCATAGGTCTTGCCGGACCCACGATGTACGGCGATCAAGGTTTCTTCTTTGAGAGTATGGTCTGCTCAGATCCCCGACGTACTGGGACATTTGTTTTTTGTTTGCTCCTTTGTTAACTGACAAAAACAAACAAATTTTGGTACAGATGTGGAGCCATGTTGTATTGACAAGTCATAAAATCTTGTGGAGATAGCTTGAAAACTTACTCAGTTAGCAGGTGAAATCATGACAGTGGGTCTGCTCAGACCCATGGCGTACGGGAAGGGTTAGATTAACAGTGTGATGAATTTGTAGGTACGTACATAAGGATGTGTTCTAGGTAGACTTGGAACAGGATAGCATTTTGAGTTCGCTCATTATTGTGCTTTCAGTCATTGTAAAGCAATTTCTAATGTTGGAGAGTGCTCTGTTCATGTGAATATTATGGTAATACTATGATGATGATGATGATACAGAAATAAAAAACCTCCTACAATCCCCGAGCTGTTTTCTATCTGACAAATTAGTATTGTGAGAAATTTTTGTAGAATATTGTAACTTTCTATAATTGAAAAATACTTATTGACTCAAGCAACTAAATAGATGTTTTTAGATGATGAATATTATGTTCATTTGTTTGACTTGAAATGTATTTGATTATATGAAAATATACCTTTTTTCAGGTGGTGGTCATGACACATTCTGACAGCAGCAACTACCAGCCAGAACTTGCAGTGAGCTTGGTAACTTGAATTCCAGATTCCTGATATACCCTTCCCCAAGTTTCTTTCTTTGTCTCGTGTGCATGCATGTGTGTGTGTGTGTGTGTGTGTGTGTGTAGTATTGCTGATAGTATTATAAATTAGCCTTTAGCTAATGGGATGTACATTTAATTTCTTTAGTTGTTTTGCATATATTGCATGTAATTATGCATCTCTCAAATGAAAACCAAACTCCAAATGCAGCTTCCTTCTACATGAAGCTCGTTCAACCTGAATATCGTACTAAGACATGTAATGTTTGCATCTAATTGTGATTCTCAGAAAATTTCTCTTTAGTAAGTGATCACTAATGTTAGGTACAGCAAAGTACAGGGCAAATTTTACAGAATATAATGCTGAACAATTAAGTAGTGGGGGGAAACAAGTGAAGGTTAACAATTCTTCCATCATTATAGTAATGACTTGGCAAAGATTTGAAATTCAAAAACAAAAAAAAAAAAGGAAAAAAAGTTGAAGTGAAGAAAATGTATATTATAAATATAAAAACCCTTCACTAGCTGCATGAGGGAACCATCGCAATCCCGTATCGCCTGCTCCTAGGCCTTTCGTCCACTGGAATGGGCTCATCAGGGAGACATGGTTGATTGTGTCCGTGTTCTTGGCATCAAATAGAGACACACTATAATCCGTAATTCTGTGGTGTTCTCACCACCAAGGGTTCAACAAAGAATTGAACGGCATAGTAAAATAAAACAAAACTTAAGTGTGGAGAGGAAAAATGTTCAAAAACTAAAAACATTATGCGAACAGTGCATTATAATTAAGTTGTCATGTTTTGATAAACTGAACATTTCAAGTGCTGGATCCACACTTAATGTGTACTGTCTGCGTAAGTTGTGAAACGTGTTAGGTAGCCTGTTTTCAGCTCTGATTATAAATCTTGAGCTTATGTGAATCGATTTTGGGGCACTAGAAAAATACAAAATTTGTAACTTTAGCTTTCCTGTTGTTTGAGAAAAAGATTGAAATGCTTATTATTTTTCTTCTTTCAGAAAGCTTGCAGCACAAAACACACATGTAGATTCTAGTACAACAATTAGATGATGACAGATTATTGTACAACAATCTGATGGCTATTATGACATGGATTACTGTACAACAATCTGATGGCTGTTATGACATGTAATACAGTAAATTCTGTGATGTATTCATTATGAGTGGATATCTCCCTTCTGTGAACATTTTCAAACTATATGAAATGGTTTTATAGCAAAGAAAATGTTCATGTATTTACAGGACACTGGCCACATAGGCAAAATATTTCCTGGGGGTGTTATGTGATCACAGGATTAGAAATTGCCATGAACAACTCACTAATTCCCAATGACAGTGAGGATCTTCTGACATTGATATCATGAATTCTCTTGCAGCTCAAATGAACAGCCAGCCGACATAATAAGGAATGTGATCTGAATGCAACCATGCCTGTGGACTTGGACATCCTCATCCTAGAAGGTAAATCATATCAGCAAAATTTAAAAAATATCCTGAAAATGAAAAGAAAAATTTGTCTGAACGAAGGGATTTTCAACACACACACACCAAGACCAAAAAAAAAAAAAAAAAAGTTTGAAAAATTGAAGCCACAGAACACCCCAAAGATAAATGGCAGTATTTCAGTTTATTTTAACCTTTCTCAAACCACACTGGCCAACTGACAAGAAAAAAAAGGCAGTTTTAGCCTAACATCTAAAACGGATGCACAACATGTCCAAGGTCAAATGAGAACCTTCACCTTGACACTGAAAATATGATTCTGCAGCATCAAGGTCTTTTTCCAAATTGTGTCAAGTATGATCCATGTGACTAAAATTGCATTTGCTATCTAGCAGCAAAAATTAGGCACTATGTACTTATGCAAGTCTTGTTGTCTCTATGCATGTTTTTGTTTGGTTGGTTTTTTTAGGATAGTGTTGTCATATAAACATTTTGAAATTAACCTCAGTAATATATTTTATCTAAATAAAACGATATGGTATTTTAATGAAATATTTTATCCTTGACCCCTACTACACAGTGAAGTTAGGTCCCTTTAAAAATGTGTGTTCAAAATTCTACCATCATCATATATGCAGGGTTTTTTTTTTTTTTTCAAGTGTGTTCTAGAGACACTGATGATTGACACTGTTGAGGAAAATCTGGTGTGATCAGAGGGAAAGCCGTTTATTGTGTGTCACAGTTTAGATCTGAAAGTTGAGCAGTCTTTTCCTTTGTGTGTGTGTGCCACAAAGAACAACAGCAACTACATTCTGTACACCAGGTATTATTGTAGTTGTACTGCTTACTGGATGACTTGGTACACTGACAATTGTAAAACTGTATGACTATTTCACTGGATAGAAAAATGAAAAATTGAAAATAAGATGAAAGAGAGAAAGAGCGAAGAAGAAGAAGTAGCTGATACATTATCAAAATCATATGAAAACACATTGTGTGTCACTGCTTTTTTTTTGTTTGTTTTGCTTTGTTTTTTTTAAAGGTTTATGTCATTTGTAATTAAAATCAGTAAGCATTCACATTTCATTTTCATTTCATATGGCTGTCAGCCAAGCTGACCTCTCTAAGAGCCATATCAGGGCTATCTCCATGTTATGTTAAGAGCCAAGAGTTGTAACAAAACTATGCAGCAACTTTCCAAAACTTGGATGCATCAGGAAAAGTGTTGTCAGTCATGTGATATGAAAGAAGAAATCTTTACATCCAAGATACAAACCAAGATTTTATTGTGTACGACATTCCTAGTCATATGTGTTACTAACTGTTAGTCCCAGCTGAGAAACTGAAGTCACACTGCTGCATTTGTGAGCATAAAAAAGCAGCATGGCACTGTTGAAGTCACAAAGGATCATTTTCATATTCATAAAACTGCCATGATGATTTCTGTTGCAGAAGCTCCACAAAAATGTTCAGGTGTGTCAGGTTTCAAGTTCATGCCGAAAACACGACAGATGAGACCTCTGGTGCAGATGTGGCCTGATGTGTGCAGCATGTTGCCCCTGATGTGCGGCATGTTACCCTGATATGCAGCTTGTTGCCCGTGATGTGCAGCTTGTTGCCACTGATGTGCAGCCAATTACCCCAGCACAGCCACAGCAGAGGGAAGCCAATGCCCTGAAAGACAAAGCTTAAGACTTTCGTTTGAGGAGACGTGCGAAGAGAATGTGCTATCAAAACTGTGATTCCCGATTGTGGTGAATGATTTCCTGTGTAGTGAAACTGAAAAAAAATTGCGGTGAAATTGAAAAAAATGGTAGTGTTTTTGAAAAAAAATGGTAATGTTTTTGAAAAAAAATGGTAGTCACTTTGAAGCAAACAAGGCATATACTGCTCTAGCCAAGGTGGCAAGATTATGGTTAACAAAAATCTGGGAACTGAATAGCCAGCCACTTCCACAGAAACTGATTAGCTTTCATTCCCTCCCTTCCTCTCCTTGCCCACAGTAAAACTGAAGCTGTTTCTAGATTACCTCTCACTCTGATTTTAATATTGACTGAAAAGGTAAAACCTTCTCTGTGTGTATGCGTGATTGTGCTGAGGGGAGGAGCCCACTTACTTGTGTGCACATGTATTCATGTGTGCGTGTGTGTGAAAATTTGTTCTTGGTTTTGTTTCTGTTTTCGTATGGTCAAAAACACTGCTATAATTCAAGACAGTATTAAATGGTGGGGTCCAAGAGGGTAGCCACTTTGAAAGTCAACAACATGAAATGAAGCTTGTTAATGCCACGTATTTTTGCGAGATGTGTTAATATGTCTCAGAATTTAACAGTTGGTGTAAAACAATGTTGTTTTGCTTATGACTTTTTTTTTCTTCTTTTTTTTTTGTGTGAGGGTAAGATACACGCCAATTATTGCAGTGAGTAGTGCATGCATGCAAGTGTCCTTTTTTCCCTTCAGCATTTTTTTCTCTTAATTTATTTTGCAATGTTGGTGCCAAAATTGTATTTGTTGATATATATATATATATATATATGAAAAAAGTTGAACACCATTTGTCTAATAAACATTCACTGAGAACATGTTTGTGTGTATTTCATGCGTTTTCACTGAAACATTCTCTCTGCCTTCTGTTGTTTTTTTTTTTTGTTTACTGTTTACTCCAAGCAATATTCAGGTTTTTACATTTGAATACATGACAACTTGAACTTACCTATTTTACAGATAACCTCTTGTTTGCACTCTACATTACATTATTGACCACCTTGTTCATCAAAAAAAAAAAGAGAGAAAATTGCAGAATCCAACATGGACACATACATAATAAATACCGACAATAATACTGATGTGCATTAACTGACAGGGCAGGAATCAAATGCTTTAGAACTAGAAGTTAAATGAACAAACTGGCAAACAGATACAGTACCTTAGAAGTATCTGTTGATCAACTGCAGCGTCTCTGCTTTACCAGCAGCTACATGAGCTTGCACACACACACACACACACACACACTCTCTCTCTCTCTCTCTCTCTCTCTCTCTCTCTCTCTGACTCAAGCACGTAGGAACACTGACATCTGCACATACACAAATACATGAAACATTGCTTCATCTGCTGCACGTTGATGGAGTGGACATTTCTTGCAATTCATATAGTCTTTCTCGATATCCTGAGGAGGGCGTGCTATTGGAATGTGCATGCCATCAACACAAGCGAACGCTTTCGGTAAGTTGGCGATGTCAAAGAGTTTTTTCTTTTTGCCAGTCTGCTGCTGCCTGACTTGACCACTGTATCCAAACTGGTTACAAGAGACAATGCTCATGTCACTGAATAAATTGTAGGGGATGCATTTGGCTGGCTGACTTCAACTGCGTCTTGAAATGTGCCAGTAGCACAGAAACGAAGGGCTCAGCACACTTGCTGTACCTGGCAACAGTGCTCCTTTTCAATTCGGGTGTTCAGTTTCCTCGTTTATTGCGTAGACCTGTGAGACCCAAAATGTGCTCACCACGAAATCTGAACTTAATGAATAGTTCCATATCATCATCTTCTTCTTCTTCCGTAGAGTCTCCACAATCAACAGGCTGCTTATTTTCAGACTGTGAAATGGGGGATCTGCTATAAAAAAAAAAAGTCTAATTCCTATTTCATTAACATGAAATTACTCGCATTCATACCACAAAGTGACACCCCACCACTATCTTGCCTACTCACTAGCCTACATAAAAAAAAGGCAAAACAACAACAACAACAAAGGTAAAAGGTAAGTGCGGAGCTGCCAGCAGGCTACCACGGTCACTTTTCATCCATTACTATGGACTAGCTGGCCCCAGGGGGAGGTACCCTATGTTCCCCCTGGTCTATATTCCTCCAGGTCTATGTTCCCCCAGGTCTATATTCCCCCAAGGCTATCTTCCCCCAGGTCTTTGTTCACTTTTTGTTTTGTTTTGCTTTGTTTTGGTAACAAAATCTTTGACAATAGCGCGATAGCAAAATGCTATATCTTGGGTTCTAATCCTGTACTCATTTCTTTCGTTCGCTTGGCAATGGGGAAATATTAATAACCTTGCAGCGCATTGCCTATGTATATGTGAGACTTTAATGCGGGATCAGATGCCTCCCTTTAGGTTACCTGGGGTTCAATCCTTGTTATTATTACCTCTGTGCTGTGTGTAACATTGGCAGTTCAGACAAGTATGACACATCAATAGCCCTGGGGGAACACAGACCTGGGGGAATATGGGTCTGGGGGAACATACACATACCCCTGGGGAAATATAGACTTGGGGGATATATAGACATGCTCCCGCCCCAGGTTGCAGTTGGCAACTCAGGCCCTCTCATCCATTCACACAACAACACAGCTTTATGTAGAAATCTACTGAAGATGTCTGTTGACCCGTGACACAAATGTGTCAGAGGTTTTGGCATCAACAGTATCCTGGGGGAGGGAGTTCCAGTCCACAATTGTTCTTGGGAGGAACGACATCAGCCGGTAGTCGGTGTCTGCAGCAAATTGTTTCTAATTGTTTTGGAAAACTCAGAAATTCTCATAAGTGAGTTGCACGAGAAATAATGATGGCAAGATTTTTATCAGACATTGCCATGCTAACAAAAGAAAGCCTTCTTTTGCTCTCAGAATTGTTAATCATTGGAATGCACTGCCTACTAACACCAATATGCACCTGACATCAAAACTCTTAGATGTAAACCCAAAATTGTAAGACTTTTCTTTAGTGTGGATTGAATATAATGTTACTTATAAGATGGGCATGCAACCAGTCCAAAATAAAAACTGAAAAATAATGAGGGGACACAAATAGGCCGTAAGGCCTTAGGGGGGGAAGAAAGAAAAAAAAGCCGTTCCCTACTACTAATATGGAAGTTTCTCAAGTGTTTCATTTTGAAATGGACCACGTTTTGCAAAGGGAGGCTACTCATACCCTTTCTGCCACATCTCGGCTCGATCTCATCTTCTGTCACTGTCAGTCTGTGTGGTTGTTAGTCCCAATCCAGACTGAAAATCGTTCTAACAGTGGTGTGTTCAGGGCAGAATAGCAATGGCTTCAACCTCATACAGTAAAATGCCAGACTTGATTAGCAGCAGCGTCAGCCTAGAACTTGGAAACGGTGAGTGTAGTGCCAGTGTTTATGTTGAACACGTTTGACAATTCTCAGTCACTGATTCAGTCAATGCAGATCTATGGAAATATTCCACAGCTGGGAGTGTGTGTGGTGTGTGTGTGTGTGTGTGTGTGTGTGTGTGTGTGTGAGAGAGAGAGAGAGAGAGAGAAGAGAGGATAATGTAATGTGTATAACTTAACCGGTGGCATAGGAAGATTTTCAACTCATGTAAGCCAGAAGCCTGGCGGGCAGGGCGAGTGGGAAGTGTGTGTGTGTGTGTGTGTGTGTGTGTGTGTGTGTGTGTGGTGTGTGAGAGAGAGAGAGAGAGAGAGAGAGAGAGAGAGAGAGAGAGAAGAAATAAATTAGTTCTCATTACGAATGCTGTACAAAACAGGGTAGCAATGCCCATTCTGGGATGGTTCATATTCTCGGATGGTTCATATTAATGAAGGAGAGGATGGGGTGTTAAAAGTGAGGTCAAGTCCATAGATTGTTTTGGCCCAGGTGGGATCTAGGGGCAACACCAGGTCAGATCTGGGGGCTTAAGGTAAAGGACATCATTGAGAAGCATTTGAGGCCTCTCCTAGCATAGAACATGTTCCCCCCCCCACAATATTTGGTTCTATTTAAACAAGAATGGAACATAAGGGTGTAGACATGCCCATTCCCCATCTCTAGCCACCCCAACACACCACCACCCCCAACCCAGCCTTACAGTACATCCTGAAACAGATAAAGATGCAAGCTGCTTCAAGTTACTATTGCCTGTTATTTCTTGAAATGCATGGGCATCATAAAATTTCAGGTATCAAGGTCATCATTAAATGCAGCTACATTTTTTCTCTATATGTGAGAGCACCATTCAATCAATGACATGAAAACATATAATTATACTGTTAAAGAAGACTAGCTTAAAAGAAAAAAAAGGAGGTAGGGGGTGGGGCACCAGACAAAGTAAGGATAAGGCTACTGTGAAAGAGCTCCAGTATATTCTGTTGATCTCTTTTGGATGTTTTGTCGCACTTGCTGAGGGATTGCTCATCACAGGCCAGATTCACAACAATCTCTGTTTTATTTTGCATTCACTTTTAGTCTTCAAGCCAAGTTCTCTATACTGAGCCCTTTCAGCATGGCGTACTTTGTCATCATGCAGAAAAGAAAGTCCTGCTGATTTCTCCCACCGAGAAGAAAAATAAGAGAAAAAAAAATGACACATGATTGTGTATATTTCATAATTGTTGAGCAAAAAATGATGTGTGCACAAAATTTTGTTTCATTGATTGATGATATATATGAAAACTAAACCTTAACATTCTTGAAGCATAGGTAAGTTGTGTTGAGGTTGTCAGCAATTCTGCAATTTTTTTTTTTTAATTTCTTTGTCTCTTGATTAAAAGAAAGTAACAAACATAAAGTGCAGCTAAACAGTGAATAAAAAGACCATTTTATCATCAATAGACAAGTGCTGAAGAATGGTCAGTGTCTACTTTTGGCATCTTACTACCTGGTTACCAGATCATGACAGAACGTTTGGTATGTTATGAGTGAAACAAGATAGGAAAATGTTCAGGTTCTTAGGAGCAAAGACAAGTAAAATGATTGTAAAGGTGGAAAATTTAAACACACCTGCTGATGATAGTAGAGAAAAAAGATGAGAGTCGAAGAAAGTCACAGAAAAAGGGAAATACCTGGCAGTAAATTAAAGCACAGAATTTCCTGAATGTGGGGATAGAACAAACTCTATACTGAAGGACCTCCGAACTTCCCCACAGGAGGTATGCAGAGTGGAGGGAGTGTTGACAGCATGTGACCTGGATGTTGTCTGATATTCACGTAAAAAAAATTTTTTAAATGAATAAAATAAGATTGATAGCACCAAGATGCTGTGTGAAGGAATTGTTTATATACTTTGGTAACAGGAATGGAAGGAAATGAATGACTTCAGCACTTTTGTCATAAGATATAACACTGAAAAAGTGTTGTGATTCATGTCAGTTCTGTCATTAAGAATATCCGGTGGGTTTTTTTTTCCTCTGTTTCAGATGGTCCTCCATCCCAGGCACTAAGTATCACACATCGGTAAGTAAAGTCACCATCACAGTATTTGTTGAAACTGTTTCCCAGTAAGTTTAACTTAGAGACTCAAAGTCATCAGTGAGCAAATCCAGACTATTTATTTGTTTAAAACTGTTTACTTGTAAGTTTAGTTTAGAGACTCAAAATTATCAGTGAACAAATCTTTACAGAATTTATTTAAACTGTTTTCTTCATGCTTGTAAGTTTAAAGATTCAATCATTACATTATGTTTTGCTACATGTAGCAATGATGCATTTTTAAGCATGTAACCTCTGTTACTTGTAAGTTATATTGACTTGATGGAAACAAAAAGTGAAAACAAAAGAAGTTTGATACATTGTCGTATGTACTAGAAACTAGTTTCAGTTCTTATGATATTGATAGCTCTTAAGATTTTCAGTTCTAAAATGCAATAAGTACAATAACTGAAGTTATGTCTGATTTGCAAAAAGGTCAGCACCTTGTCAAAATACTATGTCTCGCCCAAGCATATCTGTGAGAAAAAAGGTTTGAACTCAGCATGTCAGAGACCCTTTTTCTTCACTCTCATGATTTGAATTAGTGTTTCATTGTTTCTTTGGAGGCATGATGAAATGATTTATGATATTTTCATTAACATTAAGTGAAGTCATTAATAGTTAGTATAAATGAAACTTACAACAATTAGTGGAAACAGGGATGTAACATACTTTCACTCAAAAGGCTTTTAATGTAGTCCCTGTGACTTTTGACCATCTTAAACAGTGACAGTAACATGTCACATTGGTCTTGACATTAGCTGCGTGATGTGTACACAGTGG
>JADBJO010018653.1:5000-7500 GCA_016801955.1 Conus betulinus
TTACTTGAACAAAAAAACAAGTTACAAGGATTATTATTATGTGTAGATTTCGAAAAAGCCTTTGATACTGTAAATTGGACTTTTATGTTAAAAGTAGTAAAAGCCTTTGGTTTTGGTGACTCAATGTGCAACTGGATTGAAACTTTTTATAAAAATAGTAAGGCTACTGTAATAGTAAATGGGCAAGCATCCCCTTGGTTTGAAATTAAAAGAGGATGCAGACAAGGTGACCCGGTTTCCCCCTATTTATTCATTTTATGTGTAGAAATATTAGCCATCATGATAAGACAAAATAATGATATTAAAGGAATTGTAATAAACCAAACAGAACACAAACTTGCACAATTCGCAGACGATACTCAGTTGTTACAAAATGGTGACCAAACATCATTTGAGGAAACAATTAAAACTTTAGAGACGTTTGGTACATTTCCGGTCTAAATATGAACAGCGAAAAGACATCCGCAATATGGCTAGGAAAAGAAAGGAATTCTAACAAAAGATATATGCCTAATCTCAAGTTAGATTGGAATCCATCTAAATTCAAAATACTTGGAATATGGTTAAACGCAGACATAACTGTTTGTGATGAATGAACTATTATTCTGAAAATTCGAAGAAATTAAACAACTATATAAATATGGGTAAAAAGAATTCTGACACCAATAGGAAGAATAGCAGTTTTAAAATCTCTAATTCTATCAAAGATAGTATACCTGTGGACACTTTTACCTAATCCACCAGATAACTTTATGCAAGCTCTTCAAACACTGTGTGTTTGAAATTTGTTTGGAATAATAACAAGATAGAATCAACAGAAAGACTGCACGAAAAAGGGTAGTAGAAGAAGGGGGCATAGGATTTCCTGATGTAGGTGTTTCATGCACGCGCTGAAATTAAGCTGGATAAGAAAACTTGAAAAAAAAACAAATCATAAGTGGAAATTAGTTTTACTTACGTTACATCCAAATATCAAAGATGTTTATAAATATGGACCAAACTTTTTGTTAACTGGAAAACAACAAAACCGTTTTTGGAGAGACACATTTCAAGCATACAGAATATTCTGCAATAAATCTAAACCTTTGAATGTATCGGAAACAATGGCAGAGCCTCTTTTCTTCAACGATAAAATCAATTTAGAGAATATTTCTTTAAGGAGAAGTGAGTGGATAGACAACAATGTACTTTATATTGCTGATGTGTGCAAAAATAATGGGAACTTTATGTCGTTTGCGGAATTCACTGATAAGTATACATAATAACCAACTTTCTGAGCTATAGAGCTATCATTCTGAGAATACAAAAATTTGTTAAAACTTTAAACCTTATGTTGGCAGATTGTAACAAGGCTCCTCTTTCTAGAGCCCTACACCTTATCCATTCTCTGTTAAAAAAGGAACTCAGTTATATTATAGTAATTTCTAGATGATAAAAAAATACCAAAATGCACTCAGAAGTGGAATGAAAAACTGGAAACTAATATTAATTGGAAGGCAACTTTTAGAAAAGTGAAAAAGATTCAAGAAATAAAATTAAAATGGTTTCAGATCCGAATAATACATAAAATTATAGCAACCAATGTAATTCTTTCATCTATGGGAGTAAAACCCGATGACAGATGCAGTTTCTGCCGTGAAAGAAAAGATAGTATAGAGCACATGCTTTGGAGATGTGAATATGTCAATCACTTTTGGAAAGACTTTGAAAACGCTGTCAAAGAAAAATGTCCACACATTACATCCTTTTCTGTAAGTGAACATTGGTTATCTTTGGTAACAACATAGTTTTAAATCAGACGGTGTATTTGACTTGATTCTTCTTCTAGCAAAATTTTATATTTACACATGTAAAATGAACGACCAGGTACCTCAATACAACACATTCAAAATAATTCTGAAAAAGCGATATGAAACCGAAAAAACATAGCTTACACAATGCTTCAATCAAGAAATTTTCATGTTAATTGGCAATTTTATAAACACTTATTAGTATAGAAGAAGTAAATTGAACCATGGATATAAAATATGTTTCTATGTATATATACACATATGAATGTGCATATGTAAGTGTGTATGGTGTCTGTATATATGTATATATATAGGTATGTAAACGTAATATGGATGTATGAAAATATATATGGGTATATGTGTGTATATAAAATTAAGCGACAAATAGTGAATATAGAAACATGACAGCAAAAATAGGGAAAAAAAAATAAAAAGGGGAGAAGGTAAACAATGGAAAAGAAAAAATTAGAACGAAGTATCGTAGTCGTTGTTTTTGTTTTTTGTTTGTTTGTTTGTTTTTTGTTTTTCTTGTGTTGTGTGTGTGTGTGTGTGTGTGTGTGTGTGTGTGTGTGTGTGTGTGTGTTTTTGGTGTTTTTTTTTTTTTTTTTTTTTTTTTTTTTTTTTTTTCAGTGTTGTTTCTTCATTTTTTTTTGTTTAGTGAAATTAGATGTATGTATTAGTAATATGGTGAAATAATCTTTCTGTACTTG
>JADBJO010018653.1:12500-17500 GCA_016801955.1 Conus betulinus
TTTTTTAACAACAACGTTTACACTAAAGGCATTGCAGACCTCAATGGAAACGGAACTGCTCGAGTGTTAACACTAGCAGATGACGGTCTGATCTACAAAATATCAAAGAATGCTCTAGAAACGAACGAAAGCAGTTCAGCAGCAGTTAAAACAACATTGCACAGTCGTGTCAAGAAACTGGATCGTCCTTCAACTCTACAAAAGCCCACACATCGGTCTGCACACTCAGCAATGAAACATCAGGACAGTACCTTCACCCGTTTCCTTTAATGGAATACAATCTGAATCAACTGACAACCTACGGTATTTGGGTATAGGCTTTGATAGAATGCTTACCTTTTAGAAAACATGAGAATATTATTCTTGAATGCAAGAAGGGTATGTCTGCCATCAAAGGAATAGTATCTAAAGGCATTGAACAACGCCGTCTCTGCCAACTGTATTTCGCAGTTGTACTCAGTGTGATTATGGCTTAGAGCTTACAACACTGTCCAAGAGCAATTTTCTGATATTAGCAAGTATTCAGAATGAAGCAACAAGACTGATTTAAGGAACTACGAGAGGCACGTGCACACCAGTAGCAAGTATGCAATACTGGTCGACCTTTCTTAAACTAAAACAGGTGAAGGCATTTTTAGAGCACTTGAAAATCCCCAAAACACACTGCACGGGGCACTCAGTAAACAAAAGACATCGTCTAGGACTTGGAAAACCACGGATGGGACGGGCAGAAGGCAGTATACAGTTTGTGTGCCAGTTTAACAGAACTCAAGAAATGAAGGAATGGGAAAAGTATCCAGATCACTTCAAACAACTCTACCAAACTTCCACCGCTACAGAGATTGGAAGACACTGTCGAGAATGGCCAGAAGCGAAAACCAACGCAGAAATTAACGCTCATGTGCACACTCATGGACACACGCACATGCGCGCACACACACATAGGCACATATACAAACATGCACTCCGCACAAAGACGCGCGCGCACACACAAACGCAAACGCACACATACACATACCCTCTCCCCCCCCCCCCCCCCCCCCCCCCCCCCCCCCCCCCCCCCCCCCCCCCCCACACACACGCGCGTGCATAGACAGGTGTATGCACAATGCACACAAATATACACATGCGTGTACGCCCATATACACATATGCATACACAAACACACATATGTACACACACATGTGTGCATGAAGGAGCATGTTCACACATACCCACTGGTCACACACACATGCATACTTCAGCACATACACACACACACACACACACACACACACACACACACACACACACACACACACACATGCACACACGCACCACACACACACTGGCACGTACACACACACACATACACATGCACACCCCCCCCCCCACACCCCCCCCCCCCCCCCACCCCCCCCCCCCCCCCCCCCCTATGCAACCACATCTACACTCACACGTGTACACTCACAACAAGGACATACAATGACAACAAGGACACAGACATGGTTAGTTAGGCACCCAAGGTCTGACCAGCGCGTTTGGCCAGTCCGCAGGTCAGATATCTGACAATTCTGAGCCATGAGACTCTCTTCGTAAGTTCTGCCATCTTAGTCATCAATTCATGTCGTCATTAATGTTAAAATCGTTCGCCGTGTGGGTCTTGAAACTTGACAGATGAGGTATAGCGTGTATGGACCTGTCCGCACGCAATGACACCATCTAGATGAAACTGACCCTGAAGCTGCCAGGTGGACGGAGCGGGCTTTACGGCCTGTAAATCTGATCCAAGGAGCGGTTGGAGCTCCCAATCGTCAGGACCGCAGGCAAACGCTCTCTGCCCTTGGACTACTGGCCGTACTGTTTCTGTATCTGTGCTTATGTCTCAGCAGCTCTCAGACGTGACAGATGCCTGAAAACTGGGATGTCACGGCGCAGAGCTGGCACATTGACCTTGATTAACGTTCCAGGTCACAGCCGGATGTGTTGATGTTGATCTTTCTTTCTTTCTTTTTTTCCCCCCTCTGTTTCTTACTTACTTACTTACTTACTTTCTTTCTTTCGTTCTTCGTCTTCATTCTCTTTCTGTCTTCCTTTCTAACTCCCTTCGTTCTTTTCTTCTTTCTTCTTCCTAATTCTTGTTTTTTTTTCATCATCATCATCATCATCATCATCATCATCATCATCATCATCATCATCTTCTTCTTCTTCTTCTTTCTTCTTCTTCTTCTCTTCTTCTCTTCTTCTTCTTCTTCTCTCTCCTTCTTCGCCTCCTTCACCTCCACCTCTTTCTCCTTCACCTGCTGCTGCCTCTCCTCCTTCTGATTAACATCTTCGACTAGCAGAAAATAGCTTCACACTTGAGGGGGGCGAAACAGCAGATAAAAACAGACATATACGCGCGCAGCAGCAGCAGCTACAACAACAGCAACAACAACAACAACAACAATAATGATGATGATAGTATGATAATGATGATGATGATAATAATAATGATGGTGATGATGATGATGATAAGTATAATGAAAATAATAATAATAATGATGAGAAGAAGAAGAAGAAGAAGAAGAGAGAAGAAGCAGCAGCCTAAACTTGAACACTGTCTCACTGAAGTGCTGCTGTATGTGGAGATAGTGGCAGGTTTCACAGTTTTCAGGTCCCATAGCAATGGAATCCTAGCACAGACTCTGACACAGCCTAGTGCCACGCCTAGCCTCACACAGCACCCCATTTCGCCTGAGAAGCAAATATTAAAATATGGGACTGGGATGGGAGGAGGTAAGGGAAAGGCAGAGAGAGGGGAGGGGAGGAGGGGAGTTTGTGTGAAGATCTGATGTTGGATCTGATATTGGAACGACATAAAGATGGAGATACTGCCTCTCTTCCACATTGGCACTCGCTGTTATTTCCTGTTGGATCTGGTGTGTGTCTTGGCAACATTTTCCGCAGCGGGAACCATTCCATCGGGGTGCACTGTAAGTTTTGCTTCCATTAAGTGACCTCAAAACTACACGTGTGTTAGAAAAATCATCTGAAGAATGACTGAATGGATCTTTTACTCAATATGTTTTAGCCCGTTGTAATGTAAAATGCGTTGCTTTTTCGTTTTCTGACTTTTTCGTAGTTTTTTTAAATAGTACAGACATTTTGCATTTTTTTTGCATGTTTTTTTTCTTTCAAAGCATGCTCATTTCTCTGGTCTATGTTGTTTTGATCTTATTGGTAAGTATTGTTGTGTGCGTATATGTGTGTGTTGTTGTTTTACTGCATGGTGTTTTGTTTGGCGTTGATTTGCTGATTGTGTTATTCCCTGACAGACCTAATGTGCTTCTTAATACAGCCGAGATAGAGTGGGTGTGTAGTGGTGATGGTAGTAGTGGTGATGACTGCGTGCGTGCGTGTGTGCATATATATGTGTGTGTGTGTGTGTGTGTGTGTGTGTGTGTGTGTGTGTGTGTGTGTGTGTGTGTGTGTGTGTGCGTGTCTCTGTCCGTCTGTCTTTCTCTGCTTCCTCTCTCTGTCTCTCCCTCCCTCTCTCCCCCGCCCTCGCCTCCTCTCCCCCCCCCCCCCTCGCCTTCCCCTCTGCGTGACTGTATAACATAACTGGGCAAGGCAGACCTACACACGCCAGCTGGAACTTTGGCAGTGTACCTCACGAACACCTCTCACCGTCTGAATTCTGCGTCTGCAGTCAGTTTCTCTCTTCTTCCTGCAGCTCGGACTTTATATCAAAGGTCAAATCTGGGAAGCTCTCACCCATCACATCCTTCATATCCCGCCCCTCATCTTTCGCTTACGTCCATTCCCACTGAACTCTGACTCTCAGAGGGATGGGGGATAGGGGAAGGGGGGAGGGTGGGGGCGACATGTCGGCAGAAAAGGTGAGAGAGAGAGAGAGAGAGAGAGAGAGAGAGAGAGAGTGAGAGAGCACGTACTAGAGATAACCCCGATAATTTGTTTGCAAATATCGTCATCATTATGGTAAGGGGGTAACAGAAGTTGACATTATAAACCAAGGATTCAATTTTACTACTCTGGAAGCATTGAAAGCTGCAATCATGTTGAAAGGTCTTGTCTCTCCCATTTCTCAACGACGACCCCCCCCCCCCCCCCTTCTTGCCTTGTTCTGCCGCCATTTCTTTCAGCCGCACCTTGTCTGTGAACGGGGTATGGAGACAGTCAGCCCTTCACCTATTCCCAAGCCCTCTCCCAATGATCTCTTTCAGTTCTAAAGGGCCTTTTGACAAAGAAAAAGTGCCGTTGTGGACTGCGTAGCTGCATAAGGTACAACGACCTTTTCTGGACATGGCGGGAAATGAGTAGTCTGTCCTCTGGCTGTTTACGTTTTGTGCCAGTGGAAGAGCCGTGCGTCGAAACGCATATTTTAAAAGCATCCATGAATTTGATTATGCGCCTAGAGCAAAAGTTGTTCAGAATATTATCATATAATTCGTATATCTGACACTGTGCCCTGATATGGAATGTGACGCTGTTTGTTTGTTTGTTTACGTCACTTTGTTTTAACGTCATCCATGTGTCTGACCGTGTACGATGGCATAGAATGTGGCACAGAGTGTGTGTATGTATGATTATGTCTGTGGGTATGTGCATGCATGCATATTGTCTGTGTGTATGCCCTGTGTACGCTGTGTGTGTGTGTGTGTGTGTGTGTGTGTGTGTGTGTGTGTGTGTGTGTGTTCCAGTCTGTGTTGAAGACGGTGTATTTCCTATTTGCAGGCATTTCTAGTCATATTTGTGTGTGTGTGTGTGTGTGTGTGTGTGTGTGTGTGTGTGTGTGTGTGTGTGTGTGTGTGCGCGTGCGCGCGCATGTACGTGTGTGTGTGTGTGTGTGTGTGTGTGTGTGTGTGTGTGTGTGTGTGTGTGTGTGTGCCGTAATGGTGTTCATGTTTCTGTATATTGTATGTGTATGTCTATGTATGTCCAGTCTGTGGTCGTGTATATCCTGTCTGTGTGTTTCCCTGTCTGTATGTATGCTCTATGTGTCTGTGTTTGTGTGTATT
>JADBJO010018653.1:22500-34874 GCA_016801955.1 Conus betulinus
GTGTGGCCCATGTGTCAGGAGTCCCGCCAAGTCTCCGGCCATGGAGAGTGAGATCATCCTTATGAACAACGTCTACAAGGAACGCTTCCCAAAGGTCAGTGCTGCTCTCTGCGGCCGTCATTTTCTTCATGGCTGTCTTTGCATTGCGGGGGTTTACTTGATAAATGTTTTGACCTGGCGGCTTTTTTAAAGCTTTCTTCAGTTGACGCTTCTTAATAACTGTCCTCATTTCAGATCTTGTCTTTATCGCTTTCTTTGTTGCCGTCTTCACTTTTGGTTGCTTTTCTTTAGGGTCATCTTTACTTGGGGGCCATTTCTTTCGCTGCTGTCTCCTCCGGGTGGCTTCTCTGTACCGCTTTCTTTCTTCAGTTGATCTTTTGTTTTCGTAGCTGCCTTCATTAATGTCTTTTCATCCTCGTGGTCTTGTTGAATGTTTCTTCATCATTACCGTCTTCATGGGGTGTATCTTTTAAATAGTTTTCTTCACTTAAGACCATGTTGCTAATGCTTTCTTCACCTTTTTTTCTTCTTCATAGCTCTATTCACTTGGTGCCGTTTCTTAAAAGCTGTTGCCTTTATACTTTTTCCCTTTGATAGCTGTATTCACTTGGTGCCTATTCTTGGTTTTTTTATTTTTTCCCCCTTCATAGCTGTTTTGACATGGTGTCTTTTCTTCATAGCTATTTTCACTTGATATCTTTTTTTAAAGGCTTACTTCATACCTGTCTTCAACCCCCCCTAGCTTTCTACATGTAATGCCTTTCTTTACAGCCGTCTTCACGTGATGTCTTTTCTTCATAGCTTTTAAGCAATTTTTTTTTTTTACGGTTTTTCCCTTTCATAGTTGACAGTGTTTTTATTTGTAGCTACCTTCATTTGCTCGTTATTCGACAATGTTTTTATTTGTAGCTACCTTCATTTGCTCGTTATTCTGCCTCATTATTCTCTTGGCTTATCAATTTAAAAGAAACAGTCTTCACCCCTAAAACTTTTCTTGGGATGGTCCCCAATGAATTTCTTTCTTTATAGCTGTCTTCACTTTAACAAAAGCTGGCAGGAGGAAACAAACAAAGTTAACCTTGAGGCCATGCAGAGTGTGCAATGACATTGTGTCTAGTCCATAATTTTCCTTTCAGCAATTCCAGATTTAAAATTTCATGATTTGCTATCTAATGTCAGCAACTGCGAACGTGAAAATCGTTTTGGCGAAATTTTTAGTTCGGATACAGAAGAAATAGCTTTAAAGACTGGAATATTATTATTGTTATGTCTTTGTGGAAATGGTAATTTCTTTGAAAGCTGGGTATTCATTGTCATTATGTGTTTTGTATTTTCATAGATTTGTTTAGTTTGGTCTGTCTCGTTTTGCTGTAGGTACCTTCACATTCTATGGCGTAAGTATTTTTTATGTAAAGAATCTATCAGTTTTTTTTAAGCAGTATTCAAAATTGTCAAATTGTTGGATAACGAGTCAAAGGACGAATACTTGAAATATTTTGCGTTTGTGTTTAACTGTGTGACTGTGTGGCGTGTTTTGTTTATTCATATGTTTATTTATTTGTTCGTTCATTTATTTCTTCATATCATTTGTTCGTTTTTTGTATTTATTACAGAAAATCTGAAGCAAGTGGTAAAGATAAAGATACCAGTACCTAAAAACTAATCATGTCTGTAACAGAAACCAACAATAAAACCGATGACAACGATAACAATGTCGTCGACAAGGACGACAGTGATGATAATGATGATAGTGATGATGATAAGAGTGATGATGATGATGATGATGATGATGATGATGATATGATATGATGATGATGATGATGATGATGATGATGCATTAGCAACAACGTTAATAATCATCATCTTCATCCTCTAACTAGTTATTGAATTGAGTTTTTTTAAACTTTTCATTTGCTCTAACCCAGCACCGTAATTGATCTCGTCACTTTTCGTATTATTGACATGACATTCTTATCTACCCCTACCCCCCACACCCCCTCTCGCCCCATTCCCTCCACTCTCCTCCCGTCCACACTTTCCTTTCCGCTCTCTCTCTCCCTCCCTACCGCAGGCCACGGCGCAGATGGAGGACCGGCTCCGTCAGTTCGTGTGTGGCCAACCAGACGCTGGACGAGGCGCAGGAGAGCAAACGCCGTGCTGAGCTTCCTGCACCACCAGCTGCTGCAGCTGGCCAACGACTGCCTCAGCAAGTCCCAGGACCAGACCGTCACCAGGGCCTACTTCTACCAGCTCCTTGACAACCTGGAGAAGCTCCTGCTGGACGTCAGTGATGGCTTTGTTCATCTGTTGTTTGTGTGTTTGATTTTTAGTGCTGGCTTTGTGCGTTGTGATTTTAATAAGAAAGGTTGTTAGTTCCGCAGGACAATCCAGACAAACAGATTACAGGACAAAACACGATGCGTTTCAACCTCGTGGGTCTTCTTCAGGCAAAAACAAACAACATTTAGGACAATGAAAAACGAAGGAGTGTCGTGGTTTTTGGCTGTGGTGATGGTGGAGGAGAAGAAGGAGGAAGGAGGAGAGAGAGGGAACGATGATGGTGGTGGGACGTTCTGGAATTGTAGGGGGAAGCAGAGGTCTTTAGTTACGAGCCTACTTGGTTTTTCTCTTTCTGCCTGTTCAAAAAAAAGTGCTGATTTTTTGTGTGTAGTACTTAACGTTTGAAAAGTATGGTCAATTAAAAAGAATCCTATTTCTATTATGTCTGCCTTTCTTTAAGTCCTGCCTTGCTTTTCTCTTTCTGTCTGTTAAAAACGGGTTTAATTTTTTTTTTTTTTGAAATACTTGGCTTTTGCAAAGTAAGGTCAAATGAAAAGACTTTATTTTTTTCTCTTCTGTCTTTCTTTGTGTCCTTTCATTCGTTCGTTCGTTCGTTCATTCTTTCTTTCTGTCTGTCTGTGTCTGTCTGTCTGTTTGTCTTTCTTTCTTTCCTTATTTCATATGATTTTTTTAATTCCTTTTTTCTTTTTCTTTTTTTTCTAGTTTGTTCTTCACTTTATGTATTGATTTTTTTGTTTTGATGGGGAAGGGATGGGAGAGTGGGGTCAAAACGGATGACTCAGGAGGAAGGACGGGAACATAGGGTGAGGGGCGGGAGGGGTGAGGGTTTAAAAGTGCGAGGAAAGCGAGCGAGCGAGCGAGCGAGAGAGAGAGAGAGAGAGAGAGAGAGAGAGAGAGAGAGAGAGAGAGAGAGAGAGAGAGGAGAGAGAGAGAGAGAGAGAGAGAGAGAGAGAGAGAACTTTGATTGTGTATGTGTGTGTGCGTGTGCGTGTGTGTGTGTGTGTGTGTGTGTGTGTGTGTGTGTGTGTGTGTGTGTGTGTGTGTGTGTGTGTGTGTGTGTGTGTGTGTGTCTTAACTGTAGCAGACCAGTCCTGAATTTAGTTTGTAGTTATCTCAGCTGCCAGTCTGAATCTCATCCTTTGTGGCATGAAGTTTTTCTTTTGTTGGTTGTATGAAGTGACTCTGGTTGGATAGTTGTAAGTCTGTTTATGTTTTTTTCTGTCGTAGTTTTGACAACATTTTTCGTTACTGTTTTTTCGTTACTGTTTTTCCCCAGTGTTATGTTTGTGTTGATACACTTCAGGTAGAGATGATGGAGTAAGTAGACGATGTAGAAAAATGATAGAGAGGGAAAGGGGAGGTTGAAAAAAAGGAACGAATATGGTCAGCAGAGCGTTTTTAATACACACAAGCCAGCCATATTCTGTGACTAATAGAAAAATATTGTGAGCATTGGTTTGTCAGAAAAGCACTAATCGCGACAAGGAAGCTGAAGAACACCCTGTGTTGAAACGTTTCCTGCAACATCTTTTAAAACAAGAATCCAGCACTTCACCCCTTCCTGTTTGTTGGTTTTTAAACAAGTATTGTTCACCCAGACTACAATTTTGCAGTCCAGCTTGTATGTATTTAGAAAATAAACGAAAGTTTGCATACATAGAATATAGACCAAAGCTTTGCAAAAATGAATGTTATTTACTATTTTTTCAAGTGAAAAAAAGACCAAACATGGAAATGGTCAAAGACAAAATGACATGATTAAAAATAGCATGTTATGTAGTGAAGTACACTGGCTGCGCACATGCCATTATCATGACATCACAAAGTGTGACTGTGTTGGACAAGCACTCTTGGCCCACAAAATCGCTGACTTTTACATGGGATTAAAATACGTTTTTGTTCTTGTTCATCGCAACACTTAATGAAACGAATATGAGATACTAAACGTAAGTGACCATTTGATAGATAAAGAAATAGCAAGCTATTATTTCCCAACTGCATGCTTATTTTTAAAACCAGAAATACTAACAGAACTGTTGAATGATACGTGCATTTAAACAGCAATAGAAATTTTTACCGTATATTAGGAATAATTATTTGCCAAGTCAGTGCTAAAATGAAAGAAAAAAGATAATGTTGATCACTACCCAAACTGCATTTTGCCTTCCAACTGAAGTGCCGATTATTATTTCACAAGACTGCGATAGGTATTAGAGACTGATTGAAGAGAACATATTTACCAAAGGCGTGTTTTATACGATGATTGATTGACATGTGTCACTGGAACATGCTGCTACAATTTCCAGAAGGACAAGCACCTGGAGTAACAGAGTATCACAACAGTGACAAGCCAGACGTCATTAGATGAGAGCAAACATTTGTAAAGTCCCGTGTAAGAAAAAACAGCCACACATTTTCCCAGCTTGTAATAATCGTCATTGATTCAGGCTGGAAGAAATAGGTTTACGAAATTGTCCTTCCCTGTTCTAATGAAGTTGTTGTTACCTTGTACTCCCATACTTTTGCCAATCTTTCTTCATCATATTTTCTTGTGATACAAGAAACAGGTTTAATAGGATGTTGGACTGTCCAGCAAAGAATGCTATAATGTGTTTTGTTGTACGTGGTGTATATGGACATTGCAGAGAAAGATGATACGTTTTGCTATACTGGGTGTGCATTTTGAACCATTATTCATTCATACATTCATTTATTCACCATTTGTTTCTTCACCACAGGCAAGAGAACGGTCACTGGAGGCATACCAGAACTTGTACCCCCTGGTCAAGCAGATGCTCATCATCTTGTCTCGACCAATCAGATTGCTGGAGTGCTTGGTATGTTAATGGGCTTTGAAGGCTCCCAGTCATTATCGTTCAAGAAACTTCCAGCTTGAGTTTCCACCCACGTGTTTCTTTCATAGCGTTGATCTGGACGTCCTGTACTCATTTGCAATTCCCTCTAGTGTTTCCTTAGCAATACAACAACAATCTGTGACCAGAATAGGAAATGAGAAAAAGGGAGATACTGTTTAGTACAGGTAAAATGGTCTTGAGAAGAGAGGGTTTCTATGCGTGCGGCCGCTGTCCCTTCCTCTGGACAATACTTGAGGAACAAGAAGTGAGCAGTGAGCAGGGGTAACAGCTCAGGATGAATTTGGGGTATAGTAGGGTTTGAGCGGAAATCAGAATGATCAGAAAAAAAGTATAAGAAAGAGGGGAGCCGGGAGAGAGAGAGAGAGAGAGAGAGAGAGAGAGAGAGAGAGAGAGAGAGAGAGAGAGAGAGAGAGAGAAAGAAGGAAGTATGAGGAGCAGTGGAGGGGAAGGAGGAGGAGGAGAAGAAGAAGACGTTCTGATGATATGACAGTAAAGGAAATCATTCCAGATGAAAAAGCAGTAGAAGATGAGAAATAGGTTTTTTTTAAGAGGAAGTTGGAATGAACGGGCAATTTCAATCAAGATCAAACGGCAACATGGACAAGAATATGCTTTTTTCAAATCACATCACTGTTTATTCCTTACATACCCATGTCACCATGCAGAACTCCAGACAGTTTAATGAGGTGTTACTATGAATAATCATGACAGACACAAAAGTATCATACTGGCCGGATATAAGACAGATGAACCGACTGACGTGAAAGATAGCATTAAACACCACATGCCTGTGTCAACGATGAGTATGCCATCGTTGAGAAGTTGTGACATACACATAATTAGCTTTAAAAAAAAAAAGAAATTAACCTATACTATCATCATCTCCTTCACGGCTATGGCTAGTTACGGCCATCAATGTCAACAACAACAATAAACAGTATCCAGGGTAACAACTGTAATAACAACCTCAACAGCAACAAGCAACCACCATAAAAAGACCCATCCACAAATGGTAATATCATTTTGAACCATTTAAACAGTGTCACTCGTGTGCGTGCGTGCGTGCGTGAGCGCATGAGTGCATGTATGTATGTACGTATATGTGTGTGTGTGTGTGAGAGAGAGAGAGAGAGAGAGAGAGAGAGAGAGAGAGAGAGAGAGAGGAGGAGAGGGACATCTGTTTTGAAAGCTGCTCAATCCAGACTCCTTGCTCTTCACCGATCGCAAGAGGATCACTACAGGTGCCGTCACAAAACGCAGCTGTCCTCAGTAAGCTCTTCAATCCAAACAACTTTGCAGAGCTAAAGACGGATTTGACGCATTCTGAAGGTTTCAAACCGGAAATCGATACTGCAGCTTTAAGGTGGAGCATCGGACAAGAAGGAATATTCATCATGCTTGGCCCATTATGGAATGATGCCACCACCCTTGTTAAAACAAGCTGTATTTGCACCTGAACCAAGAAATTAGAATTGCTGCTGGAAACCCAGAGACGGGGAAAATAGGAATTCCTTCGTCAGTACGATCTTCAGACGGTGCCTCAGACAGTTGCTCTAGTCTTCATGACCGGAATACAGCTCCAATTTCTACAAAGACAAGGTTACCAATTATAACTGTTAAGTAAGTCAACTCTGAGCCTGTGACAGAATCATGGAGAATTTGCAGTTTCAATGCGGATAAAACTGTGTAAAAGACAAGAGTTGGAGAGAATTTAGAATGTTCAGTGAAGAGAACTACGCCAGAGATTGCAGTCACAGAGCATTAACAAATTTAGCGTGGAAAAAAAATATACGCAAGAAGCAGGATTATAAGGAGTTCACAAATTTAGCATGGAAGAGGATAACGTGAGAAACAGTAATTGTATGTTTCAAAATGTTCTGTGAAGAATGATAAAGAATTAACAAATGTAAAGTGAAGAAAATTTCATAACAGATAGAATCAGGATGAATGTACAAACATGATATGAAAAAGATTACGTAAGAGACAGACTCATATACAATGTATGAAAACGTAGTGCAGATAAAATCATAGGGAACTTCAAATGTGGAATGGAGAAGAATCTACATTTTTCCAAATTCTCCTCCTTTCTGATCCAGGTTTGCTCGACTGAATAATGATAATCATAATAATAAAAAGACCACTACCAAGATCAACAACAACAAACAAACACGAAAAACAAACAAAGAATTCAACTACTAAAGATTCGTTCAGGAAGCGAAGATGATGAAGAACTGATACAAGGGGGATGACAGTCTTCCTCGGGCAAATAGATTAGGCACGCGTGGGACAACAAAACATCAGCCGACAAGCCGCGCACCAAACTCCCTGGGGAAAGAGGAAGAAAGGGAGAAGTGGAGCTGTCACACAGCTTGATGGAAGATCCAAGCCACCGGAACTCCCCTGGGAGCACGTGAAACGCGGGAGGACAGGAAGAAACCATGGAAATTACAGAAAGTGGACTATCGCTCACTGTCTCACTCAGAGCGTCGTGAGAGGGGTTATGTCTTGTCCTGTCTTTTAATTTATCCGTTCAGGTCTTTGTTATGTGTGGCTAAGGGGCACGATGCAGGTGCTGTTGCTCTACAAAGAGCGACGCGGAGGAGATAGTCATGTGATCCGTAAAAAAAAAAAAAAAAATCACTATAAACCTGTGCCACACTAGGCAAGTCTGTCTGTGACCGGCTGATATGCTGTCTGTTTTCCTGACCATTTTACGGGGTGACCACAAAATGACGGAGGACCGAAAAAAAACAATTGAAATGGAAGCGACAGAATACATAAAAGAAGAAACAACACAATACAGGGTGTGAATAAAAATTGATTTCAAATGTAATGACTGCAGATGAAAATTAGAATAAGAAACCCGTCTCTGTTCCTTCCTCTTCACAACTCTCCCCCTTTCCATCCCAGCTCCCTCTTCTCTTTACATCTCTGTCACTTTGACAGTGGCTAAGGGTGTGTGGCTGTATTTTGTTTCTATAATTTGCTCTTTTCATCATTTATTCGTGTGTTGACATCCTGCTTGAAAAAGGTCATCAGACTGAGGCCGGCACTTTAATGTTTGTATTCTTTATCTGGCGACTCAGTATGTCAACATGTATTTCTTCATTCTCGTGAAAGTTGTATCCTCTCAGATGTGTGAAATACAGTGCGCAGGAAATCTTTGTCTCTTCATCAGTTTGTGAAAAGTGACAATCTTAAATGCACGCTTTCAGTGAAATGTGTTGTGTGAAAAAAATGCCTCCTTACGCCGAATGAGAACAGTGTGCTGGTTACGAATTGTACCTGTTTTCACTGTGTCAAAACGGTTTGTTTTTTGTCTGCTCAACGGCGATCTCTATTTTTTTTTTTCCTGTCGGTGTGCTTTCTAAAAATGTCCGATAGTACACACAGAATAGTCCCCTTCGCCTCCTCAGCATAATCAGCAGCACTTCATGATTTTTGGCAAATAAACGCATTTTCTTGATACAAATATCATAAAAGGAATGACAGCGTCACACATAAGTAAACCTACAGATATCAAAGGCACGTCAGAAATCATCAGTCAAACAATCTTGGGATCAACCGCTCCGATCCCTACCTGCCCCACCCCCCTCTCTCTCTCTTCTCTCTCTCACTCACACACACACACACACACACACACACACACACACACACACACACACACGCATGCACACAGACAAACGCGCGCATACATACAAACTGACCAACAAACAAACTAATCGCAAACCCTGAACAACACAAAAGAATGCAATACAGGATGCAGAAACTAAGAATAATCATGTTTTTTCAAAACCTTGCTTTCATTCATTGCGTGGATGCTCTGTGGCAGTTAGGTTCACTTAAAATGTAGAAAAGATAAATAAATAAAATTGTATTGACCATCATCCTATCATCCCATAACGATATAGTCGTATGGGTGGTGACATGAGAGACTGTCGTCAATCAAACACAGCAAGATTATTGGTGCTCTGTATATGTCCCCCACAGCATTCCATTGGCCTGTACATGCAGATCGCAGAATCTTAATAAATGCTACCAGCCAAGCCTGAGAGATATATAGAGAGAGAGAGCTATTTCTCTCGTGACTCCCTGCTTCCCAGAACTGAAAGACCATTGGTTCTTCAGCTAGCGGCGGGGGGTGCGGATTTGATGACGTTTTTCCGGGCAGAGCCAGGACTCTTCTTGCCGCTCTTACGTCTGCCCTTGGGACTGGCCTTCACCTCCACCTCCTTCACCGGCCTGTCCTGGGGAGCTCTTTCCTTCACCGATGACTGCTCTCCAAACGTGACCGTCGCTCGTTGTCGGAGGTTTTCCCAGGCCTTGGGGAAGCCCTGCGTAATTTTGTTGTCGTCCACATGAATTTCCTTGACGGCCGGGAGCTTACAGATGCTTTCCGGTAGCGCCGTCAAGATGTTGTCTGAGACATCAAAACCTCTATGGCTCGGAGGCGCTCCATTTCCCCAGGCAGCGAGGTCAGGTCATTGCTTTGCAACGCAGTATCTTGAGGCGATATAGGTAGGGGAATGGATGGGCATCTGATCGATGTGGTTGCAGGAGACGTCCAGTTCATACAACGATGCCAGTATGTCAATGCGATCTTGGGGGAACATCACCAGCTCGTTGTGTGAAATATCAAGCCGCTTCAGTTTGACCAAGTTCCCAAAATCGTCTGGCAGTAGACGAATATTGTTGTGAGACAGATCCAGTTCCTCAAGAGAATGGAGCTTGAGAATGGCCGGCAGGAAGTCGGTGAGCCCATTTTCCACAAGCACCAAACGCTTCAGCATCTGAAGGGCGTACAGCCCGGCTGGAAGAGTGTCTAGCTCGTTGGAGCAGACGATCAAGCTCTCCAGAGCACGAGCTTGCAGATGTTTTCCGTCAGTGATTTGATGTTGTTTTGAGAGAGATCAAGATGCTTTAAGAGTCTCAGGTTGAAAACAGACGCCGGTATTTCATCCAAAGCCAACTTGCACAATTCCAGATGAACCAGATTGCGCAGGTGATCCTTGTCTCCCATCATCACCAATGTGGAGCGGTAGTCCGTGGGGTTGTTGATCAGTGGATTGTCGGACAGCTTGAGATGAGTAAGCGTCTTGGGAAGATACAATTCAGTCAGACCGTTGGTGGCCACATCCAACGACCTCAGCTGATACAGAAAACTCTATGGACTTCGGCATGGCGGCGATCTCATTGTGGCCTACGTGGAAGGTTTCAAGGTTGCGCAGTTCCTTAGATCAGGGGGAAGCGCGGTCAGGCGATTGTGGGACAGATCGAGCAGAGTAAGGAGCTGCTCTTGTCCCAGTGTTTCTGGCAATGCTGTCAGTTTGTTGCGTGCCAGGCTGACTGCTTTGAGGCACTTCAGCTTGCCCACAGCATCGGGTAGCTCTCGAATACCGTTACCAGAAAGATCCAGCGTCACGAGGGTCTTCATGTGAACAATGTCCTCTGGGATGACGTCCACTTCGTTGTCGGCCAGATACAGATGTTCTAGAGTAGCTAGATGCACCGCAAACTTCATAGACCTGCAACAACAGAGAGTGACACTGACATACACCTACTGCCCACAAGGCACAAGACTGACATAGACTTACTGCCCACAATGCACAAGACTGACATACACCTACTGCCCACAATGCACAAGACCGGCATACACCTACTGCCACAATGCACAGACTGGCATACACCTACTGCCCACAATGCACAAGACTGACGTACACTTACTGCTGACAATGCACAAGACTGACGTACACTTACTGCCCACATGCACAAAACTGACGTACACTTACTGCTGACAATGCACAAGACTGACGTACACTTACTGCCACAGTGCACACAAAACTGACGTACACTTACTGCTGACAATGTACAAGATTGACATAGACTTACTGCCAACAATGCACAAGACTGACATAGACCTACTGCCCACAATGCACAAGTCCGACGTACACTTACTGCTGACAATGCACAAGACTGACGTACACTTACTGCTGACAATGCACAAGACTGACGTACACTTACTGCTGACAATGCACAAGACTGACGTACACTTACTGCCGACAAAGCATAACACTGATATATGCTTACTGCACACAATGCACAAGACTCAAGTACACTTACTTATACAGTGCATAAGACTCATGTACACTTACTGTATACACAAGACTGACACACAATTACTGCACACAATACACAAGACTGACTTAAACTTAATATACACAAAACAGACTGATATACACTTACTGCCCACAATGCACAAGACTGGCATGCGCATACTGCACAAATCATAAGACTGACACACACTTCACTTTTTGAACTCAATGGAAAACAATTGGCGTACACTCATTACACACAGAGCGCTGAAACTGACGCGCATTCATTACACACAATGCCAGAAGAACTTGACGTACACTTGCTGCACACAGAATACTGAGACTGACGTACATTTGCCATACACAATGCAAGAGATTGACGGATACTTGATATACTCTGTGCCCTGAGATATATTCATTTATTGAGACTGATGTACTTTTGCTCTCACAGGTTATTGTATATTAATGTATACTTATAGACAGACAGACAGACAGGCAGAGAGACAAAAGCAGATCTGTCTTCTGTCTGTCTGTCTGTCTGTCTCTCTCTCTCTCTCTAGAACGACAGTCAGCCTAGAAGCAAACCGCACGGCAGCTGATCTATTAGTCTGTGTTATTCCAACTTTGCTGTTCAGGAAGAACCTCATGACAGTGAGGGTTTTGAGGGAGAGGCATGCACTCGCTATACTGTGCCTGGGTTTATCTATGATTAATTTCAGTACTCCTTTCTGTGTGAACACGACAGGCTGTGTGGACAGACATGGTCACAACAGTTCAAGTCACTGTGAGTATGCCTTTGTGCCCTCGATTTTCCCAGCAGATATACACGGGGATGTTAAGCTGAATGATTTCCGATTCGCACCACATAATCTGTCTTCCTCTATTGTGCTCTTGTCACAAGCTGTGCCCCCAGCTTTTCATCCCCCACCTAACCAAATGCTTCGCGTCGACACTGATTTCCCACCCCGGTCTCACGGGCGAAAATTCCATTTTACATCTAGAAACAAAAGTGGATGAACAAGCTGAACGCACTGAAGAAAAAACTTAACAGATAATCTGAGACAATGGAAGCAGTCCACACACACAAAGAAAGAAAATGACACCT